>JAQFXU010000021.1:0-152394 GCA_034693705.1 Spatulosminthurus flaviceps | reverse complement strand
GATTCAAGTAAGAAACTATTTTTTTGCTATACTTTTGTAAATACGCAAGTGATTATAAGACGAATTTAAAAATAATTGGCACTGACATACAGAATATTAAAAAAAGAAATCTTGTCGAAAAGAGTATTTTGAATAGGTGTTACCTTTAAAAATAAAATTACAATTGATTAATTATGATCCACGTCAGTTTTGTCTTTTGACACTCCCAGCTTCTATTGTACTCAAGTTTGTTGTACAAACAACATGTTTGTTAAACCGACGTGGTTGAGTCATGTCTAAATAAATGGTAAATTGATATTGATTCTGTCGAAAAAACGTACATGATAGTAAATTGATTTGAAGCTCCTTTAGAACCATAAAGGAGGTAAAGCAGGGAAAGCACAAAAGTTAATATAAAAGGTTATTAGGGATTTCGTAAACGTCTTTTTTTGGAAACCAAGTGTTGCTTATGGAAAAAATTTCAAATACCAGGTCGATGGTAGTATATTGTGTTTGAAAATAGAGAGGAAATAATGGCTGGCATGCGAAAACCTTATGTATGTGAAAATTATGTGTGCGTATGTGAAGGGGAACCTAGTGACGTCACTGAGTAACCTACAACACTAGCACTAGCCTTGGCAGAGAACTATAGGAGGATAGGAAGTGAAATATTTTGTAATTCTGAGCAGGAACTAAATTGACTCAACATCACATGTTTCTCATTGGACAACATGATTGATGATGTTACTAAACACGATGAGTTTTCATTCAAACCCCAACCCATGTACCTTTTCTGAGAAAGAACTAGGAAAAAAATGACTATGAAGCAAGAAACTGAAGACCCAATATAGGAACTATCAAAGTTTTCTTTGGTAGTTCTGTATAGTTCTGTTCTGCTTGGTAGTTCTGTAAGCAAAACAAGGCTAAAAGACCGCAATGGGGAAAGGAAATTTAAAAGATGACATTATATAAGATTTTTTTCATTGTCAAATTTTTATGCATGTCTATACACAATTTTTTCTTCTTTTATATCAGAGCATATAGTCTGTTTGTGATGGAACGTATTTTTTTGTAAATCCAAATATTATCAACTTCCCGTGGGCCCTAACAATATCCCTATAACTCACATAGTCAAAGGTACTGGGGGAGAATTCGGGAGAGAAAAAAAGGAAACGGTTTGTTTTGACGTAAGAAAAATAAATTTATACGGCGTGTCTTAGTGAAAACATGAACAGCTTTCAACATTCCATTAACTGGATCGTGAGGGATGAAAATAGCGTGAAATCTCTTGTTTACGCTGTATCTACTTTTTTTTAAAAGGAAAGTTGCTTTCTCTTTTTGCGAACGAATTTTCATCGTTGATAAATATTTATTTTATTGAAAACTTTTCCGAAAATTTCTTTAACATGAATTTTCAGCCTTTAACCTTTACATTAAAAAAAACTTGGAAAACTGTGCATTGTCATTGGACTGAAATGGAACCCCCGGGCTAGCTGGCCGTGAGGTGAAGAGTAAACAGCGAAACAAGTCATAATAACAAATTGGAATGTCATTTAGAGTGAAGAATGACATGAAGCTATTCTAGTTACACATATTTTCTATGGTAATGTAAAAAGTCCTGGATTTGTGCTCAGAATTTTAAAACTAACAAGAAAATTCTCAGAAAATACAAAAAGCGTTTCCGAGGCGAGGATTTTTCTACCTCAGTGACCAGTTTTTTCTTCTCTCTCTCCCCCCGTTACTTTTTCATATTTACTTTCACTTAATTACATGGGACTTTCTCTCTACCACCAAAATTAACAGTGTAACATGCAGTGACTTAATTTTGTTTGCTTTAAATAGAAACTTGCTCCTGAAATGTTGAAGAGGAGAGATTTTTGAAACTTTTTACACTCCTTGATTCTATACCACCGACAGTGTTACATCATTAGAGTGGTTTAGGGAAAGTAGAGAGAAAGAGAGAGAGAGAGAGTTCAGTAAGAAACTTGTGTACATTTGTAGGTGTGGGAAGGAATATATGATGCAATTAAAACTGATTAGCTCTCGGGTCCATAGTGTATCTACATGAGGATTAGTTGTACACATGTGAGTAGATGGAGAAAGTAGGGGGATCAGAATGTTGAATCTTCTTCTTTAGTGTAATCTGAATACTCATCTCGCTCTCTTATTTTTCTCTAATTTATTTGTTTTGCCTGATAAGAATAGAGAATGTCATGTTTAAACTTTGAATTAGCACTAAGGAAGAAAGAAAAAGCGTGTAAGGGAGAAAGTTTAATCTTGATTTCCCAACCTGAGAAAATTTACTTGAGGCTCGAGCCTGACACTTTTATGTCCTTTTGCGTAGCTGGATATCCTAGAATCTTGTGGAAGATGCAAACAAGAAGCAGATGTGTTTGTTCCATGTATAAAACACATGTAGAATATGTAGAAATCCCCTGAACTAACTTTGGTGAGGGAAATTAGCATTGAAATTTAAGGATTTGGTCATTATTTACTCTCAATTTTGCAAATAGTGACAATTTAGTGATTTTTTCTTATGTACATTCGTATGCATAATAAGCAAGGAGAAAAAGTGATGGGAAAAAGAATTTGGGGGAAATGATTATGGGGCACTGAGAAGGCTATTGAGAGGATAGGGCTATTAAAAAAATACTAAACCTTTGGTGGCAGAGATAATGCTTATTTAAAGTTGGAGAAACGGCTAGTAAAAATGGTACGATTTTTCTTATGTTGGAAGAGCTAAAGAAGAGTGTATGTATTTACTCGGACGTGATTTTTATGCAAGGGATAAATCTGGGAGATAATGTACCCCTCCAGCTCAGAGTAGAAGCAAGATATTAGTATTCTAAAGCTACCACAGTAATAATACAGGATTCGATTACACTTGGCTATGCACAAATATCGTCAATGATAACAACAGGATTTTAGTATGCACTTAACTCGAAATCCCTACTTGTACCTTTTCTTTATAAGGGAATTGCATGGCTGTATAAAATCCTGCTTGTTCAGAGAATTTCTGGGAAATAGCTATTCGAGCGTTTGCTAACGTACCGTTAATAAGGGTGGCTGTGAAAACGTTAGTGGTATGTATGTGAGTGTGGAAATCCTTGGGAGAAAAATCTATTAAAATGCAAACGAATATTTCTCTCTCATTTCGTAGGAGGAAAGTAGCCAATTTCCAAAGTTGATGACTTGAATAACACTTAATGTTTAAATTTCCACGTCTTTTCTCTCCTGATAAGAATTCCTATCTTACGTTTAATTTTACTCTCTACACATGACTTTCTCCAGGTTGAGTTTGTAGCTCTAATTTTGCATGAACAACTTTCTCCAAGTACTCTTGTTTCTACTTACGTATGCTATCAATTTGCTCTTGCCTAAAGATTCTTAGGAATCGTGACTACTCGCGTGAGCGTACCATGAAATATAGTTGGAAAGTAAGCTGATTTTTATTGAGCAGTTTTGTATTGAATTTTCTAGGAATTGGAAGAATTTCAATTTAATTGTAACTTTTTCCTGCTAACCATGCATGGCTTGACATTAGTCTTCATAATAATCATCATAGACGTAGAGCTAATGATTTTGATGCCTCGTTGCATTGAATGATGATGACGTAATCAGGCTAAAATTTTGTGATAAAAAATCAAAGCAGTTAAATCAATGAAAACTAATTCGGTGATTCTTCAAAAAATCGAGAGAATCGCAAATTTTTGTCATTTAAAAAAACATTCATACGTAGGGCTCTATACGTAAGGACGATATGATTCGATCCACTCTAACGAGATAGATAATGTATGATTTGTCTCCGCCGGGATTTGTATAAGACCGCATTCGTTAGTCGACGCTTATTGAGTAGATGGATGATTTTACTGTTTCATTTTCTATTATGTTTTTTGCTTCAACACAAGAAATATGTGTCAATTTGAAATGTTGATTTTTTAGTTTCAAAATGAAATAGATGGTTTTGTCAGTTTGGATCAGAATTTTCCCCAGACCTTTGAGTATGGACCTCGAAGGAAGTGCAGGAAAGGCTTTGAAAACAAAGGTAATGAAGGAAATCGCTACACACTTTATTTCCTCAACCCTTCCATGAGAAAATTATGTTGTAGACATACTCTGGTCAAGGCGGGTCATTAGCGAAGATGAGGTCAGGGGTTTGATAGAAGATTAAAGACACGGAAGAGTAATCAAACTGCATAAATACTTGCTTTCTTGTCCTTGGGAATGTCCATTTCAAATAGAGCTTGATTGATTAAATTCTTTGAAGTTTGCTAACACTTTAAATTCTAGCTGGTCCTTCGTTACATACAAAATCCTCGAATTGTCCTTTGACTCAATGATAATCGTTGACTCGTTCATTTCAATGATTATTTAGCTGCCTTTGCTAAACGCCATATTGCAATCTTCAAGCACCTTTATCATCAACACATTAACAGAGTACATTATTTGCTTTTTCCCACGGACTTTGTAGTAACGCCTTTTAGAATTCTCATTTTATTTGAATTTTAAAAACTTTTTGTTCGAATTTATGTCCGATGCATTCTTTACATATCGTTCACTATCATACAAAAGTTCAGTCAAATACGGAACCTATGAACATGGGGCACGTTGTGCACTTTCAGTTCCGATATGGGCTTGCTATACAAATACATGCAATGAACGTATTAGAGTAATTATAAATCATAAATTCTTTCATTCATTTATTCTTAACAATGAAAAGAGTGCGATGGCATTTAGTAATCAATAGAAATTTTCCTAGACGCTACCTCAAAGAGAGTAACTCTCGTAGCTTACACGCCAAATCGTGCCTTTTCGCTAATGGTTTTTGTTACTTTGCTTCGCACGAGTAACGCTTTCCTTCTTCTCTGTTGTCCTTAACATCTCCTTCTACAAACTTTAGTACCAACGTCCCCGTTATGGGGAAAAACCTTTAATGGAAATCCATTCTATATTTTTGTAGACATAATGCAAAAACGTCATTCTTGAAATTTCAAAAATTATTATTTATTGTTTTCTTCAAAATCAACAGACCCATTTTGAGTATTTTGAGGCTATTCAAATCCAGAAATTTGACTCTACTATCTCGTCAATGTCATGTGAGGAAAACGTTACATTAAAAACTGCCTGGCAGTATTGACCTAAGTAAGGAACTACGAAAAAGGCAATAACTATACCCTACAACAAGGTAATAACACTCAAGGTTTTTGGTACATTATTATTCCTTGAAATGTGTCCTTTTAATGCAATTCACGTAAATGTGTAGTGTATTTATTGGTAGCGCTATTTATATCTTTATTGCTAGTACTTTTACAAGCCAAAACAATGTTTTATTTCCGCACTATGTACTTCTGTGCGAAGTTCCACCAGTGAAAGTTTCTATAGCACCCCCTGAGATTTTAGTCCAACTCACTCCTATGAGAGCATTACCATGTGAAAAATGGAAGCAATGTCATTCAAAAGGTCATCAAATGATAACAGCGTAATAAATGTCAATAGCCATGAATTCTTCCCCATGTAAAATGTAAACATACCCCTTTAAGGTCACCATCGAAAACAATGCATGTTATCGCTAACGACATTGCTCAATAAGAGTACAAAACAACGAGGTTTAACCTACCAAAATACGCTCTCATAAACTTCATAAAAATTTCCTTGTATTTCCGCATGATTTTCAACAAAAATGCAAACGTTAAATAAGCCTAATGATTTTTGCGTAAACTATTAGACTTAAAAAATAAGAGTACAAACAACTTCAAAATAAATAACTCTCCCAAAACAACTGTTTCTCTTATAATAATAAATCCATTTACTTTTTCTCAGAAAAGTTTGCAAACTTGTTCCTTCTCTACCTTTCACCAGACAGACATAATATTATTATGAAATATCTCTTTGGGAATGTTTAGGTACTACATTCACCTTTATTTGTCATCTCCATCAAAATGCATCTCTCACGAGGTCTCAACAACAAAATGCAACCAACAAATGTCTAATGCAAATGAAAGGTAATGTTTTCCCCTAGTATATATACGTGTACAAGCCAAGACGCCTTGAGTTTCATTTCCCACCAAAAAAGTTACAATTTTTTGTGAAACTCAACTTGGTCCTGTATTTGGAGAAAGTAGTAGTAAGTAAAAAACAGAAGAAGAAGAAAAGAGTTGATATTTTTATGCCAGAAGTAATCGTGTATTGAATAAAACATGAGAAGCTGCCAAGTGTAATGTGAACGAGTCCCTCATGAAACATGAGGTGTTACAGGGAACAGGGAAAAGTACTTAAACAATGTAGTTTTTCCTTGGGTAACTACGATTGACTAACAGAAAAACTTTGTACTTCAAGTGGGTCAATTATTCGCTAGATTCATAATTTCTTGTTCCATTTGAAATGTACCCGTTCCACTTGTTTATTTCGTCCTAGCAGCCCCTTAAATAATAATTTTTGTAAGAGCCTTTCTTTAAATTCTACAGAGATAATTGACAGAGAGAGAGAGAAAGTGAAAGAGTATTCTTTACACTAACGTGGAAAAAAAAGCTTGACAGGATATGAAGTGTAGTGAAAGGGAATACCAGTAGTGAATGTCATGGCACGGATGCGTTGAGAGGAGAAACTATTATATGTATAGACGGTCTTGACGAGGATATTACGAGGGAAACGTGAGGACAAGCATTTGGTTTTAGACTAGAAATATTTCCTTGAACGGCCCCAGTCGACCCTCTTGGCACCCCACGACTTTCCCAACCTCTTCCTCTGGATTCTTTGTCTCCGAGAGTAGTTTTGTGAAGAAGAAGCCAAACTATATGATGCTATATAGTTCTTATCGACTATCAAGGCAAAGGGTAATGGACTTTACGAAAAGAGGATTACGTCTATAGTTTAGTGGCATGACTTTCACTGTTTTCACCAACAACATTTTCTCACTGAGACTTAGCTATCTCTCTTGTATAAGGAGCTTACTTAGAATTTTTTTCTACTCACTCTTTAAACTTGAAACTCTTCATTTCCTCTTTTAGTGAAAGCAAAAAAGAAAGGCCTATTTACAAAAAAATAATGGATAGTTTATAGTATGTATAATATGTACGTATCTTACCACAATTCGTATGCGCGTTTAGGTGGAGAAAGTCACAAATAGTGTGCATAAGAAATTTTCGTATGTGTACTTGTTTAATATGTATGTAAAACGTATGGTGAAATTGAGGAGAAAGTTACTCAATACAGAGTCACAATGCGGCGTATCATGGCTTCGTATTGATTTACCATTAAATAGGAATGTTACTTTAATTTTAATGTTTAATCAATTGAACTTGAATCTGTCCTCATTCAAAAGATTCTGAAACAATTAAAGTTGCAATATGAGAATGATCACATGGAAATTACTAGGATAATATTGGAAACATGATCTGGCGATGGTTTGAAGTAGATACATGGAATGGAAATAATGTCATTTGTTATGAGAAAAATAATAGTGAAAATAAAAAAAAAGGTTTTTCCAATTCTAAACAGCAAGTAATTCTAACGCCTCTTAAAACCCATTTGTGTCTGAAAATCTAATTAATTCAATTCTCTATACTCAATTACATCTGCGGATCCACACAACTTTGTATCTCAAGTTCAGGTAAGAAAAGTACGAGAACAATATACGAAAGTCATTGGGTTCCAATTCAATTCCCCTTCTCCTCCAATCTAATTAGAACCAATGGCTTTTGGTCTCAGAAATTCTATTATATGGTAAAATTACCATAGAATTATCTTGATCCATAAAAAACACAATGATTACGTTAGGATTGCAATTTGAGCATCTAATTCTTACAAACTGGTGAATGTATACACTCAGCCTAAGAAACTAATTTCAATCTGGAAATAATTAAACAAAACAAACCAAAGAGAAAGCAGGAAAAACTTTTTCCTGGCAAATGTAGCAAGTTAGTGACAAGAATTCATTGCAAGGACAGCTGCTGCTGGAGCTGAATGAGTGCAACATTTGCATTGAACTAAAAGTAAGGGAAAATTTCCCTATTTATTCTTTTTCCTTCTTCCCACTACTTCTGCTTCCAGCCAAACATTTGAACTGTATAATGCTTATTTTACTGTAAATATTTTTTCATGTGCTTCAATTACATTGGTTTTAATTTTAGTACTTGAAATGTGATCCATAGCTAAATAAGTTGTTTATATTTTAAAAATAAATACTTACACTTATAAATTTAACATACTAATTATACTTCAAAGCCATATTCTATAAATTTCCCTATAACTACTTTATCCCCGGAGAAAGTCATTCCTCTGAAGGTACGAGTTCATTGCCTTATATTATGTAATATTATATACATAATATGCATATATAAGCTCGGGTAAATAAAATGATCTTGCCACATTTAAATAACTTAGTTATAGTTCTGCCCACTACGTCAGTTCCCTGCCCATCTCCTGCCGTTCTACGTCATATGTATGAAACTCTCGGAAAAAATTTCCCACGTGCTAAAAGTCGCTCTGGCAACGCAATCTATTTTTAGAAATATACATTTGAGCCTCTTTACCACCAAAATTACATGAACAAGGCTGGAAATTACCCTACCGTTCCTCAATATCAATAAAACACATACTTGGTCTCCAGAACTTACAGCTACACTACAAACCCAACTATTTGCATACAGCTTCCAGCAAGTAATTTTACAATTGAAAAACACTTTGAATGTTTCCTTATTTTCCAAAAGACTAATGCTTCTCTGTTCACTTATAAAAGCAGCAAATTATGAGCACAACGTAAGTTTGCACAACAGCTTGTTGGTAATAATAATGCATGCCTGCGTCATTTTCTATAACAACCCAGGAAAAAAAGAAGGATTGAGAAAAAGTTACGAAAGGAAAGAACCATATGAGAAAGTTTCCCTTACAATAAACCCATTGACAATGAATTTTCCTCCCTAAAAAGTTCTATTTATAGTTGCAAATTTGCTCAAATGGAAAAAAAGAGCAAGGGAACGTAATTGGCAAAGAAAAGTTTCTTCCAACATTTTCCCCAATTTTTTATTCCCGACGCTAAAAAACCACTAGGATTTAGGATATTTATGTACCGAATTGCTACCCTAATTTTCTCCTTCTCTCCCTCTCTCTATAAAATACGTGTACTTGAAGCGTAGTAAATCCAAGCACAAACCAATAGCAACCATGTGTGATTAGATGAACATGCTATTTTTTCATGTATAAATCCTAAAAGTACAAAGTGGGGCCATGATGAAGCGAGCTAAAAAGAAACTTAGTACTTCGTACTACGCAATTTCCTTTTACCTTTCTCCACACTCAGTTCTTAGGTCGTGGTGGCTTCTTTGGTGTGCAAATTTCCATTGGCATGAGAAAAAAACTGGAAAAATCCTACATTTATTTCATTATCATATCTTCCGTCTACCATTTTTTACAACATCCGTTCAATAAATGCTTCCATGCGTTTTTGTTTTCATAGGAGAAACTCCTATGTACGAGGGAATTATCACAATCAATATGATCTTTTTTGCAGTCATAAAAAACTTTTTCTCACTCAAAATATATGTTAACCTTTATAAGTGCAAAGTTATGAGGACGATAAAAAAGTGTTATGAATATAAAAAAAGGCTTTCTCTTACTACACCAAATAGGGAAAGTGCGTGGGATGAAAAAAATAAAGTGATGAGAGAAACGCTTACGATGCAGCTTCTTCCTTCTTCACATATAGCCTATACATTTAATGGAGTAATAGTACGGAGCAATTTTTGCCTTTTGTTGATTTAACTAACGAAATAGAAAACTTGACAGGATGAGAAAAAGTTGAAAGGGAAAACGAAAACAGAAGTTGAGTAAATGTTAACTATAGGATTGCCTGTTTATGCCATTGCATCCGTACACATATTGAAAATATGAGGGAACAAAATTTAAGTCATGAAAGCCATACAACAAAAGAAATGCATGGGTTTGCGAGAAAAGAGAAAAGTCTATTTTTCTGTTATGTTGGAGAAACCAAGTGAGAGAAAAAGAAAATTCCAGGCTTATATTTAAGCATAAGGAAAAAGAAGAGTGAAAAATAAATAAAAATCTTGGAATAGTCATCCTCATTTATTCACCATTGTACAAATTCTGGGAAAGAGAGGAGAAAGTCGGGATGAAGAAAGAAGAAAAAGAAGAATAGAGGCATTAAGAAGTGAAAAATTAAATTTTCTTTTCCTACGAATTATTCAAGTTGAAATTATTTTTAGTATGAGGGTACGCTATTTTTGTATTATGTAACTTGGAGTCATTGTAAGGGAAATAAATTTACTATGTTCATATACGTCAAATGTTGGTAATTCAAGCAATCAACTTCTTTTCATGTTGAAGGTTGTATAAATTTTTTTTTATTTATTTGCTATTACTTCCTCCTCTCATTCCAGCCCTTTAGTAACTACACATCTCATACGCTTTACTATTCCAAATGGTTATTTATATGAAACTGCTTGGGTTGTTTATTTTTTTTGCTTGCGCTTATAACAATTTGCTCTGCTATCTCTTTGAAAAGAATGAATTATTCTTGTGTCGGAAGGGAAGGATCTTGCTGATGGATTTTTTACTGGATTTTTATACCACGTACGGTCATTTGTTCCTTTTATGACTTTCTCCAAGAGTCAGGTGTACAGGCGGGAATTTATGAACCAGATGTTGACACATTGCTTCACTAACATATATGCTCTCTTCCCCTTTCTATATATACACATATAATAGGTAGTAGCAAATGGAACTATAGGCTGCTCCTCCAAAAGAGAAAGTTAAGGGAGGAGGAATTTTCACTGGAGAAAGTATTTTCCAGTTGGTTATGGTATAGTTGAGTAAAAGTCCTACATTTAGGATATAGGAGAAGGAGCGGAGAGAGGATGGAGACTCACTAGAGTGAAAATCCCCTTAGATTTTGGTCACATCTGTGATGACATTTCTATGAGAGTTAGATTGGAGTGAAGGAGTTGTTGGAGGGAACAATTTGGCAAACAATGTTAGGACGACTTGGGTATGAACTTTCATTGTAATAAATAATTATTGTTGGCATGGTACACTTACATGCATAACTGTATTATTATAAATTACATATATAAGATTTTGAATCCTAGACTTGAAACATGCTATTTTTACCGACGACATAAATAATGAGCCTGACGTGTACTTTTTCTTTGCTTATGCACGACATTATTGTCATGAACATTAATAATTTTCTTGGAAAAATTCTATCTTGTGACCGACAAAATGCTAATAAATTTTAGATAATGTGCAATAAAATATGTACAGACTCCTTTTGTATCTGTAGGAAATATATTAATTTTTCAAAATAATTATTTAAAGGAAAAGCGCGGATTGAAAAACACAAGATGTCAATTAATGAGCAAGTATTGCTAATAACTGTCAACAAACATGTGGTACTTAGTAGGGAGATGAAAGGCGTAGAAAAACATAATCCTGGCTTTAATAGGAAACATGATTCATGAAAGCAACAGCTTATACTCTGGCACATTGATATATACCCTAAAGACTATAGGTTACATATCAATCCTCCCCATAGGCTATAGGGAGGAGGACATTTCAATGATAAAATGTCATTTAGCTCTCTTCTTGATTTTTTCCTTCTACCTACGAACATACTATACGATCAATTTCCAGATAATTGCTATGTAGTACACAATAAAGATACGCTACATCAATTGTATAGTAGAACATATGCAAAAAAAAATAAATGAAGGAAGGAGAGAATAAATCCGCAGAATTCCGAAGCCAATTAACTGAGAGTGCTCTTTTCCCCAACAAAAACGTAAACAACTCGTAAACAAATTCCACGTGACAAGACAAGTTCCAGGAATTCCCTACAAGTGAATTTTTTTTACCTTCCTTGTTTTTTTGGTGGATAGTCAAAGCATGTACTATAAAGTATGAACTGATCTTCAACAAGTTATACATTCTGTGGATATGTTGTGTTTTTATAAAACCATCACTTTTATGTCTACCCTATAGCTTTCCCATCCATCTAGAGATTACAAGACCATTTGCATTAATTATTGTTTTTGCAGGGAAAGTTTTTCAAGGAAATTCAAGGTATACTTGTAAATTGTTATATGTACATTTTTGTTTTCTGTGTACACCCATGAGCAAAGATTAAGTTGATAGTTGGGATTTATTTTACCACGAATCGTTGTTTCCAGGTGGTTTCAGCCAAAATCTGCTATATTCAAGGTTTAACTTTTTCCATAATTACCACAATGCTTGTAAAATATTTAAAGCTTCAAATCCGGCTAGAAAATTCCATATCGTCGGGTAAAGTCCAAAAGGCGCTATAATTTTCGTAACGCTATGGGAAAAACAAAATTATAGCGCCTTTGGGACTTTACCCGACGATATGTACTCTGAAATGAAATGGGTGAAGTAGGGGAGGCTAAAAGCATGAAATATTGTACTGATTTAGGTAAGCCATATTAATTTCCAGGAAAATAAAGGGAAAATGCACTTAATCAAATGAGAGGATTTTATTTTCAATTTCTTATTATTTGCGCATTTTTATACTCAAATAGAATTAAAAGGTAAACGGAAAAAAATAGGATTTTGGATAATTTTGTGCTATGTTTGTGTTCAAGAAAATTGAAAAATCTAATAATTGTACAGAAGGGGTAAACTGATAGTAGTAGAGCATTTATGAAATGATAAATGAGTATGGAGCAACACGAGCTTGATCATTGTCGTTGTTGCTGGAAATTCTAGAGAATATTTACAACTGTACACTTATTTTATGTATACGTAAGCAAAGGACTTGGTAATCAAGCTGGGTGGTTACGAAGGATTATTTCCTACAAACAATAAGCTAAAGTTTCTTGTTGTAGCTCTCAGCTTTATTAAAGGTAAATGACATGAGGGAAAGGTAATGAGATCTACCCCTCATAATTATGATGGCCCTGGAATTATCGGATTTCCTTCCTATACAAACTATAGAAACTTGAAGTTAATTAACATGACCCGCTATTATCAGATTTCCTTCCTATATGTAAAGTATCAATAGGCTTTCTCCTACGCTTTCTCTTTCGTAATGCTCAAGTGAATGTAAGTTTAATGAAAATAAAAACAGGGCTCAAGTACATAGTAATTTTTCATCCATTAATTTGTAATCCTCCCTCTATAATATCCTACATGAATTTGACTATAGGAGAGAGTAAATTTTTCAAAACAATTTCCTCTCCTACTCTTTCCATGTTTAAAATTAGGTCTAATCCTACATTATTTTTGCCTAGGGCCCAATGTTAAATATTATGAGATAGTTTTTGTATGATAAGTGCCTTTTTCTTATCCCATAACAATTTTAATGATGATTTCAAAAACCATGTAGGAAAAAATCTACACTCATAAATTTCCCCCCAATGGCAATTTTCTATGTCAAATTTATGGATGTATCTTGATGTAACAAAGCACTAAATGTTTGGAGTAACACTGAAAAAAATCTTTTGGGGGTAAAAACAGCGCCTAAATGGAACTATCTGGAAAAAATATTTTTGAGAGAGAGAGAGATATGAAATTACACTGAGGACTTGTGAGGTTTGTAAATTTACAGCCTTTGTTCAAACTTCTGTATTATGTTGGCTTGGTAAGAGCTTTCTCCTCCAAAGGGAGAAAGTTAGAGGAAAATCCTGTATATAATAAAAGTCTGAATCAAGTGTGCGCTATAAGCAGAGGGTAAAACATATCGGTTTGGAAACTATCCCTGAATTTTATTCATATGCATATAGGAATTTATATAGAGAAAGTCAAAACTCCTTGGTGTGTTGGTGGGTCGTAAAAATGTCAAAGAAAAATAGAATATGGAAGCGTCGGTTTCTGTGTACATATATGAATGTTAAAAACGTCGGGAGTTTATGAGTTTTATGACGGAGGAGAAAATAACTGGGATGTTGTAAAAAGGTTTCCCATCCATCAGTTTTCTCTTCCTTGTTTTTCCCACTACTTTTCTGTTCTCTTCCCTTTCACTCCTATCACAACTGATCAATTTGATTTAATGGTCGATGCTCCGTTATATTTTTTTACCCTGCTTTCTCTTTATACCAAAACATACACAACTATAATAATGTTAATATACATACATATTCAAAGGGATATGTCCAATATGTACATGATTGGATCTCCTTATTCCTTGCTCTTTAATTCCCTGGGCACTTTCTCCTCCCTAGGAAATTTCCTTTTCTTTTTATGGTATGTAGATCCATGTAAAATTTAAAATATTGGGATGAGATATAAATAGGAAATCGATTTGCACTTGGAAATACCATGGATATTTTTTTGCAATTCGTAATACAATAGTACCTGAGTAGAGAGAAAACATGAGTACCATAAACAAGAAGGTTGATGGTTGTGAATTTATTTTGAATTTGCAAAAGATCTTAAATGTAGAACAGCGAGGTGGATATATAAGGGCTCTTGTCGTATCAAATGTTTTCACATGCAATATAAAAAGAAAAGAATAGAAAAATATCCGCTACTTCTCTCCATCTCTGCTGACAAATATTGAGAGGGGTTTTATATTACATGGTGAAAGCATTAGATATTGAAAAGTATTGGTGGAATTCCAAAGTAGAGTGCCGTGTTTTCCAATCTTGACAATGGTATGTTAAATATTTGGGCCAATAATTATGCATAGAGAAAGCTGGAGAAAATTGGTGAAAGTTAGTTTTTACAATGAGCAGAACATTGTAATGGGCTGTACTATCCATAAATAAATGTTGGATGATTTAAACCGTCTGTGCTATATAATAGAAGCTTGTATAGTAAAGTGAAAGTTGTGGATATATGTATTGATGGTAATTCCTATAAGCCAATCAATGGGAGGTGTATAAAAAATCTAGATAAGAAGAAAGTTTGGAGAAAGTGAAGTCATTTTCATGAAATTTGCTTCCCTGGACTTTCTTTTTGTAGAGCCGATGTCATTTTTCCGGCTCTTCTACCCTTATCTCGTATAAAATTCTAGTTTAGTCTTTGTTAGCATTTAGGAGGCGTAAAATTTATTCCAAGCTTCCCTATATTTTCCCTTTCTTTCCCTTCCCTCCTAACACCTTCTCCCTAAATGAGATGAAGGAAGTGAAAGAAATCCTATTATAAAAATGTAACCAGATTTCCCGATATGCTCTTTTCCACGTTTTTTTAATAATTTTTTTCAATAAATCATTTCCACATGTATACATGGGTTTCTCTGCTCACTGAACTAAATCAATGGTCTAGGAGAGATATAGAGGGAGAGTTTTTTTTCTTACTATACCTTCAAAATTGGGAATACAGCCGAGATTTACTACCCCCAATGCCTCTGCAATGCACTACTTTTCCCATGAACTTTCTCCAAAATAAGTATATAGGAATAGAAGTACTCGCAAAGAATTGCTATGAAATCCAACGTTACTCAAGCGCAACTTTAACACTGAGCCCCTTGTCATCTTGTTATGGTGCTGGATTCTATAGAAGTAGTGGTAGTAGTGGTAGTACGAAAAATCCAATGCTTTACTATCACCAAACTTGCTCTCAAGCTTATTGTAACAAGTCCTCAAAACACTGATTGGGTTTCCATCGTAAAATATTCATGAGTGTGAATGGAAATGGATTTCTCTCCATTCTATTCCTCCAAGTCCTTTACTTTCTCCTCTCACACCCACACAGAGTCACGCTCTGTTTTTTAGCCTTTACATTTTTCTCACTTTAGCCTTCTCTCAAAATTCAATCTTATCACACGATCCCTTCGTATTTTCATCAAGTATCTACATCCCACCAGTACGTAAGTTTACCTTCATTATGTTTTCCCCATGCTTTTTTGCCATTCCATGGTTAATTTGTGAAAAAACGGATTCAAATTAGACCGGCAATTTTACCAAACAAATTCATACTTAAAATCTCCAAGCGTAAATTTTTTATCGTGCTTTTTGGGATAGTTATAACCATACAGAAAAATGCCATTTTTTATTTGAGAATGTAAAATTGTAAAATCAAGTTGATATATTTACAAAAAGGAAGGATTAACTTTTGTACTGAAATCGAATCAATCGTTTTATTTTCCTCAGTTATAATTATGTAACACATAATATACATATGTAATATATATTTGTAGCATGTATATATATAATATTTATTTGTTTTTCAATATTAATTATTATTCTATATTGCTTGGAACAAATGAAGTGAGACAGCTCAGTTAAATGATATATCTTTGCATATATGTAGTCCTTTTTACAACATTTTTTTTAGTTATAACAACAACAGATAGTACTCATAACATTTACGGACAACGACATTTTATATGTTGCTATGTAGACGCTAACATTTTCCGTGTTTGCTTTCTTTCTCACTCTCTCTCACTCTTTCACTTTCACGCTTTCTCTCCCACCTAAATATGTATGAGCACTACATACATCCATGGATATACATATTATATTTTTTTGACAGGGCTGTTTGTTGAGTTTTGGTGAAAGTCATTACTTTCTCCCTCTTGCTCGATTCCCACAGAGAATCCTCTTAAAAGCCATTCTAAACTCTGGACTGAACAAAGTGTATATAATGGGATTGAGAGTGGAGTTGAAGTAGCCGAGCCACTGTAATGCACTGAAGATGTACGGAGAGAGGGGGCATGTTGAGCAGATAGCAATGATGAGCACCATGAGGAAGAAGGGGAGCCAACAGAAGACGAAGGCTCCCGTGATAATCGCTAAAGTTTTAGCAGCCTTCCGCTCTCTCTTTGCCTCAATCGTCTCCTTCTTCTTCGGCTTGGAACTGCTATTATTCTGTTGATTCTTCGGAGATGACAGTAATGGGGTTGCTTTTGATGATGCCAAGCAAGGACTCATATGTTGACTGTTATTTCCGCATGGACTGAGCGTCGTGAGTGGCTGCTCTTCAAAACCATTGGAAGTCTTGGACTCTTCCGCAGGGTCAATAGTAACCTCAATCGAAGGACTACTCACACTCTCCACTAACTGCGAGATCGTATTAATTTCCACAGTCTCTTGAACTAACGTAGGTGTTGTGGGGGTCATGTTATTAGGGGAGGGATTAATTGAGAATTCTGTTGTCTCTCGGGAACATTGGGGCAAATCACTCAGAGTTTTCACCATTTTATTATTTCCCATACCACCATTATTTTTATTCTTATTTTTAGGCTCCTGGATCCTTCCAGGCCGGTGACGGATCCGATTTCTAGCGGTCTTCCAGATTTTCCAGTAGAGGAGCAAGATGATGCAGAGTGGGACATAGAATGTGGCACACGTGGCAAAGATCTGGTAACCCATGTCTTGGCTGACAATACATTCCTTGGTGATTTCTACCCCATCCTTGTCATCCAAATCCTTCCAACCCATGAATGGAGCTAGGGAGACAATGGCTGCGACTAACCACACTAGGAAAATCATGGTGTTGATTCGGCCACGGTTCCTGCTACGGATGTACTCAATGTCTGTCACAGCCCAGTACCTGGAAAATACATGGAACAAAAACTTGGAGTTAGCAAACCATTCAAGGAACAACCTCATCCCTAGGAAAGTACCTCTACTTAAGAGCTATTTACTTCCAGCCTGTCCTTTCATTTAAAGAGCCATATGCGGTGACAGATGTGCATCATTACGACTCTACTACTACTACACACCCAAACCCTTAACAACCAAATTGCTCTCACAAAAGATTAATGTTCTTTGGCTCTAGGAGCAAAAGCCATATCCGCGCAATACAGACATGTGATTCACAGTACTGTGGGCGAATATTGTTGTTGGATCCTTTTCCTCTCTCTCTCTCTCTCCAAAAGTTCCAGTATTTTTTTTCTCTCTCTCTACACTGTGCACGATTGTGTAACTCAACAAGCTCCATACAATGTTTCCACACTATCTCTCCTTCAGGCTTAAATTTCACTGGGGGTTCACTGGGCTGGGATATGTAAGCTAGAGAAAGTTTTTTTTCATGTCATAAATACGGATTTCAGCTTCTAGCCGCTATTTTTAACCCTGTCAGAGTTTGAAATTCCCATGACAGAAAATTAATTCTAGGAACAAGTCAACTTTTTAAGGTTGCAAAATAATATGGTGACGATATAACAAATTTGTGTGTCGGAAATCCGGGAAACTTTTTGAAACTCAACTTTTTATCATTTGTGCTATTTTTAATGGAGAAAATTATCCATGCACATCAACGAAAACTAAAAGTTAAAAAAATAGGATTTTTGGGGAGGAGATTAACCTACAATAGCTTTTTCATTCCTGGAATTTTTACTGCTCGACTTACATGTGCACAAAATTATGTACATTTAAGTACGGTCTTCAAAAAGAGATTGGGAATGTCCTTGGAATTTAATTGGCTGAAGGTTACAAGAGAAAATGATTTTTTCGAATGAGGATGCCATAAAAAAATTCAGGCCGAAAATTAGCTCTAGAATGTGAGAACACAAGAAGAGATGAGAAAAATCATTAAAAATCGTGATGGCAATTAATCCAATGAAAGCTACTTGATTCCCCACTGTATCTTTCAATTAGACGTCGAATTAGGAGTGAGGGAGAGAGGAAGAGTCCCACTTGACGTCGCCGGATGATTTCAACTTGTCCCTATAAAATACATGCTCTGGGTAGTAATCTGTGCTACATAACTAAATTACCTAGCTTATCCCAGAGGGGATAGCCTATTAGGGAAGCCTTTGTATTTATATGTATCTGTAGGTAGAACGATAAGGGAAAAGGGGCCGCACGTAGAGCCCACTCTATCATCCTTAATACTTTACAAGTGCAGTTGTTCCTTTTATATGTATATTTTGTTTCACATTCCTCCACCTCCCGCCCATGGCTTTTGGCTCCAGCCCGTCACCAGCACGAATGAGATAAGAATGGTCCCATGAACTCTCTCTCTCTCTCTCTCTCTACATACTTGCTAAAGCATGACTTTAGGATTTGATCAGAGTAGTAGTAGTTTATGGATGTATATGGAAAAGTTTAATTTATCGGAAACAGTCCGCTGACAGACGTGACCACTTTCCCAAGTTTCATTAGCTTGACAAGGATATGCCTGGACAAGTGATAAAAGATGGGTATAGTGTGGGGGAAAGGGAACGAGAGAGAGAGAGAAAGTGAAAGAGCGAAAGAAAGTGTAGGGAATGGGAGTCCAAGAGAAAGGAATCAGGAGGATTCAAGGGAGGAAACCGGTTAGAAATTCCGACCTAATGGACTCACGTAGAAACTGTGATGCGGAGAGAGGAGCTAGGAGCTTGGCATTGGCATTGACTAGTGACAACATTCCTCTTTCTTCTCTTCATAATGTCCATCTATTCCTCCTCACGTTCTTTCCTCATGTGTCATTACCTTTCCTTTCACAAGTGTCCCTCTCTCTGACATTGGTATTCAGACGAGCGGACTTTTTCCAAATCTTTTACACACAGATTCCATCTGCGACTACAACATGTAATTGGATTATTCAAGATGCAAACTCTGCCCTCCCCCCTTCCACTACTGCAGTCTCACAAGACTTACTACCTTTGTAGTAGTATTAAAGGGTGGCTTAGACCTTTGGATTTTATAGAAGACTCTACTTCCCTTTCCCTCTATCCGTTTGTAGGAATAATATTGCATCTGAAATGCTCCTGTGAGGAAAATACTAACGAAGCATGGAAGTAGAGAGGAAGAAGAGAAAGTCGAAATTCGCCTTATGAAAATAATGGTAAAATCCTCTTTTCCCATGGTTCTTGTCTATCTGACTCTCTCTCTCTCCTCTCTCTACGGAATGATTCCGTAGTTTTCCCTTTGAAATGACTGTCTGATCAATTTGCAGCATTTCACTCACCATAGCTTTCTCCCTTTACACACTTGATTTCTGCGTCAAAGTGTGCACTCAAATGCTTTCCCAAACCTTTTTCAATGCACTAAACTTGAGTGGAGAATGGGAAGGGTACAAGGGGGAAAATACTGATGGAGAGAAATACTACTGCTACTACTACTACTACTGTAGAGTAAGGGGAGACAGTAGTAAAATCCATGTGATCTCTGGATTAGTTTGAGACTTGAGAGCGTAGCGAAGTATTAGTGTTAGGTTTCGATTTTCTCTTGTAGGAGAAAAGCAACATTCCGTATTACTTTAGGTACGCACAGTGTATGGAGCAATATGATAAAAGTTACATGAGCTATTCGTATGCTTTCTTCATGGTGAATGGTGAAAGTTGGGATGTTGAGATACTTTCACCCAAAACTATGTTGGTGCTGTAGCTCTTGACAGATTTGGTTTACTGGGACGATTACTATATAGAGAGAAAGAGAAGTGGAGGAGACGTCTGCACCTTTAATGTCACCCTTTGGAGCGGCAGGTGCTCGAAACAGTACTTAACTATTTTTCTAATAACGATGACAACCCGAACCTCATATGTTCTTGTCTTATCACTCTCAGATATTGAAAAGCTGTCACAACAATCCGTAATCTGGATTGGATTAGAGCTCGCCCAATATTTTCTTAGATCCTCTACAAAAAACATGTACATGGATATACATTCTCGTGTATTTTCCAGGCTATACATAACTCACACCTAACTATATGTACAGTCCCAGCACTTTAAATTAGAATGTCTTTGCAGATGATGCACGGATCAAGTTCTGCGATTTTCACAGCGAGCGTCATAAAATTGGATGAAATGAAAATATTTATGTACATTTTTTATATGTTTTTAATGACTAATTTCAATCATTTGCATTTTCTGTGTATCATGCCCCTGGTATTTTCAACGCACGCCCGTTTCCGGAATAAAAATCCATTATAAAACATAGGGAGGAGTGCTTTTAACATGAATACTGACGCCTTTAGAAATGAATTTGAACCTAAAATGGCACATGATAAAATTCACTATGTCCGGTCCTCGATTAATAATAAAATATCCACTTACGCATGCTATTAGTGAAATTCTTTAGAACCTAGCAGGTTGTAGATATATAGATGTGGCTCATAAGGTGAACTCACCTCGGAGGCTTTTTATCTGCAGCAAAACTCGACTGCTCCTTTAGATATCAAATTGCGTTCTCTTTACAATCTGAGTTGGAAAGAATTCTATCCCTTTGAAAATTTCCCTGTATTATTGTAGCACTTTTAATATAATTTCCCAGTAGATTCCTGTGCTACAGAAGAAGCTATATGGACACATAGAATATATCTAGTTATATATAGTATCTATTTAGGAAAATCCATTTGGGAGAACACACATTTGATTGGTTTGGAATAGAACAGAAGTTTTATTCACCGGAATTCATAAGGAAATGTGGGTCTTTGTGTGAAAGTGCGTAGATAGAAAGAGTAATGTGAATAGCGTAGTAATGCCTGGCTTCACTCAAATGTTAACTTGCTATGGAGGACGCGCACGCATTAATTAGAAGAGTTGGGTGAGTTTCATCTCACATTGAGGGAAAATTAAATGAGGATTTGACAGGATACAAATGTTTTAAACATGTACGGTGCGTATTGTTGAGGTCTTGAATTAATTTGGCTCATATTTTAGCAATGACGTCAGGGTTAGCCACAAAAAAGCTTTCCCTAAGTATAGAAGAGCCACGCTAAGCTCATTTCCCTACATGTATAAAACTATATGAATATACATGAAAGGATAAAATACAGGGTTTAGTCCCTTTTCTACAGCCTATCATCCTCCCTAGACATATCTTCCTCCCTGCTCTTCTCGAAAGGAAAGTGGGACAAGACATTGAAAAGGGAGAAAACGTATCGAATCTCTTAAAAAGTTGACAAGTCTTGAAAAGGTAGGAAGATAAACTGCTACACATTGCACTGCATTGTAAGAAACATGAGAGAATCGCTTTGCTTGCATCACAAAGCAAGTTGAGCAAGTCGATTTATATTCATAAAATGCTCAAAAAATTGTCTGCGACATTCTATACAATATGTGTAACATATAGATACGTTTTAGCATATAGCAATAAAGGAGAACCCGGAGAAAGGAGCCGGATTGGGAAAAAAATTCAAGTAGATTTGAAGCGGTTGACCAGGTCAGCCGTCAGAAAGTGGAAGGAAAGCTCCTTTTGAAGATGATATTATAATCATAAATCCCTGTCAAAAAATCCTACATTAATATTAACATGGTCACGTCACTTGTCGGGAGTCATAAGGTCAAGACAGCATATTTTCTCCCTACTACTTCAACAATAGTAGCTCTATACAATACATATATTTCCTAGTATCCATGGAACAGAAAAATATATTACAATGCTCATCGTAGGACGGGAAAACTTTCCGGAGCCTTTATATATCCCAAGTACTCCTAAATCATTTCTATCCAGTACAGGATTATTGATGAAGAAAGGACGAATATGAAGGATGTTATTGGAAATGGAAGTGCGAGAGAGAGAGAAAGCGGAGAAAGAAGAATAAGGACGAGTTACCAGGAAAATAGTAGTGTATGTCCAGTAATAAAACCGTATACTTTTTCCTAACCCAATCCACATTCTTACATATACACGGCTCAATACAAGATTCCATAGCGATTCCCAGAGTATTAGTTACGTTAAAAATAACCAGAAAACATGACTCACATGACGTGAAGATAGGAGGTTTTCTATAACATATTGGAATATTGAAAAAAATAAATGGTGGAGAAAAACTTACCGATCCACGGCTATAGCGACGAGGTGGAGGATGGAGGCTGTACAGCAAAGCACATCCGATGATGTCCACATGTCACAGAGCAGTTGACCAAGGATCCACTTTCCAGAGATCTGCGGAATTTTTTTTATTGTTATCATCCTTTTTATAGGCATTGGAAAGACAACATCATTTTCCTCACGCTAATAGACCTTACTCCTACAGAGCTTATAGTCAGAAGGGATCTATCCTCTAATCCATTGATTTTACCCATATAAATCAATCATACATAAATATACCTAGCATAACACATATTTACATTACATCTATAGGGAATATATGCTTGTACACACACAGGCGTTCATGCTGATACAAATACTATACGAAACTTTCACTCTTAGTATTACACTATCTAATCCTATATAGATAAGTGAAAGCATGTATTTGAGACTGTGGTTGAGGAAAATATACGTATGAGGTTCTAAATGGTGAAAACAAGGAGACAGGCTGAGGAGCAATCGATCGATGTCAAGAATTTCTATTTTTATGTAAGTTCTCATATAGCCATACATGCATTCCTTTAGATAAGGGCCTGGAGAAAGCAAAGTGAAAGTAACTTACATATGTGAACCTGATATTAATTGAATAGCTTTATACATATTTTTCAAATGTATTATATACACTTGCATAGAGCTACATACAAAATAGAGTTTATTCTCAAGTCCTACAAGAAGTTTTGTTTTATCCGCTCAAGTGCCAAGAATAGACAGTGCATCAAAATACATCCCAAGTGAGGACATGATGTCTGATGGGATTCAATTCAACCAGTTTTTATCCCTGTGCAAAAATTATATTATGCGAAAAGCTCTAAGCTTTTCCTTTGCTTTGACAAGAAGAAGAGAGTTTAAAGAACATGGGGTAGGGATGATATTGGTAGTAGAAATTGAGTTTTATCCTTCCAAACTGATATTCAAGTTTACTCCACGTGTCTCAGCTGAGACAAGTTGTATTACAATATACGATTGAACAAGCAATTGGTTCATGCTCCAAAACTTTGTTTAGGATCTCTTCCTATAACAACGTATATGTTTTTATTCAATTTTTGCATCACAAATAAAATTTTCGAATTTACAAGTTTTTAGGGGGGGAGCAGAATACACATATGCAGATAGATACTCCTTATTTTACTTATAGAAAAGTCAATGTATAACATATAGGAGCACAACTCTGATCTTCTCTTCTTTTGTGAGATTGATTCTCGTCTAAAGAAAGTCGACTTTTCACCATTTCCATACAATTTTAGGAATTGGAACGACAAGGGAATTCTTAGAAAGTTATTAACTTCCTGGTTCTAATATTTTTCTAGATTGTCAAAGGACTTTCTCCAAAATTTCCACGAACTGATTTCTTCGAAAAGGACGAAATGATACAAAAAAGAAGGGGATTTGAATACAAGGAGAGCATCAAAGAGTTGAAGAATATTTTTAATCGAAAGTTTTAACTCAAAAGATTCCCTATAACTTTTCAGAGAGAAAATATAAACTTGTTTCTCTGTTATGATTGAAATTGGAATGAATTTACCTTAACACGTTTGTTCGATTTCATAGAATTTTAGACCTTACATTTGGGCAGCATTTAAAAAAAATGCATTTTAACACTCACAAATAAAAATCTTTGACCCGGAACCCCAATTGAATAGACTTGTAGGAAATGAAGAGAGGGACGTGTATAAAGTAATGAGAGGAAGAGAGGCGGGAGAAAGTAAGCGAAAAAAGATGTATTGGAAGAGGAAAAGGAAGAATTGGTGTCTCAGCAGGAGGTGAAAGGGAGTTGTTGAAAGCACAGTAGCACTACTGGCACTAATGTAGGATCTGGTGGAATTTCTACGAGTATTATCAAAAACTTGTTTGTCTTTCCTCTACCTCCTTGCTCTTTTCCCCCGCTTTTACCATTTCTCTCTCTCTCTCTTTCTATCCCCCACCCATAATTCCCATTCAATTTCCCATTGAAAATCATCTATTCTTGAACATTTGGGATAAGACAGGCCGCCTGCGGAGATCTACGGTAGTAGAATAAGAGTTTCAATGTATATCTATGGAGAAAGTGGAAGAAACAGAGTGAGGGATGCATAAAAGGGAAAGATTGATTATACTCTTGATTTTATCCAACAACAATAACTAATTCATACGCTCCTTTCCCCCTCCACACTACATCCAAACTACAAAGATTCAGTTCATTTCTGAAGATCCGTCTCTCTCTCTCTCTATATATGAATTATTGGAAGCTTTTGTATGGAACTGTGTGATAAATGGCAAAAATTTTCTTTCCATGAGTGAATTTTTTTCCAAAGCTAATTACTATCCTCCTCCCTACAAGCTTTATACAACTTTTCTTTTTAAAAACATCCATCCGTAATGATATTTAACCGAGTGTAAATTTAAAGTTTCCGACTTTCTCCACTTTCATTTTGTCAAGTTTTCTCTTTTTATTTATATAAATTTCGTTTAAAAAACTAGGTAATTGAATTTCAAGGAATGTTTACTTACTTGGTCCATGAAAACACTTAAAGCCCATATACCTGAAGGAATAAAAACTTGGGTGATTTAAAAGGATGGAAAAAAAGCTTACTTTACGTTCCATCTGCGAAAAATGTGTGGAAAAGTTTGGGAAAGAAAGTGCGTATATTTTGGGCTAAAAGAATAAAGCTGAGAAAATTCAACAAAATCCTGGTAACTTTGAAAATGTAAAGAAACCCTTTGGTGTAATAAGGACTAAAAAGTCCTTTCACCTCGGGGAAATTTCTCCGTAACATATTTTAAAACTAACAAAGTTTTTGACAATTTGATAATTTCCACGGGAAAATCTGACGAATGTTTGTCAGTGAGAGCTATGCCTATGAGTGAAACTTGATGTAGTCAACCCTTCCGCCTATATCTCACGCTTTTCAAATTCATGCCAATAGTAAATCCTTCTATCTCCCCGTACTTCATAGCGACGATCATCTAGTATAGGGAAAGTGGAGAAAGGAGAGAGGTGAAAAAGTCCCACAAGTTTAGAGACCAAACTTCCCCAAATTCCAAGTAGCTACATTGCCACAAAATATAAGAGAAAGGGAAACACAGGAAGAGAGATTGCCAACAAAAAGCCCGAGTTTCTGGGAAGTGAGAGAGAGAGAGAGACCTCGTAGGAATAAAACCACACATATAGATATAAATTCACTTCCTTAAGCTCTCAAAGCCATAAAAAATCTGCATATTTCCTGTGGTTTCCAAAATATAAACTTATTTCTTCCTCAAATTCCTACTCCGCCACGTTTTCTTCATCCATGCACAAATACAACAATACTTTTCATTTGCATTTGAACAACCAACCCTTTCCCTACTTTAATAAGCTAATGATTAAAACCATGAGTGAGTAGCTCCAGCATTTATATGTACCTCCTTAAGAATTAACCAACCGAAGCTGAAAAACATTTCCATGAATGAATTTTCTCTGTAACATTTGATGTTCGATGCCAAAACTAAAGTTAATCATCCTTTCACCACTTTCACCACAAGATTAAGAATAACCTTGCAAATTCAAGTTTCACAGGAAGAGCTTGAAGAAGAATCAAGCAAGATTAAATGAAGAGATGTAGACGAACGTAAAATACTTTATGTCCAAAACTTTCACCAATCACATTGAATATTCCCAAGAAAAGAGAAAGTATTATCTTTCTCCGTGTAAAGAGATGACAAAATGACTATTAGAGAAAAGTCCGGTCGGAAATCAATTTTCAGAACCACTTGAGAGTTTTATACTAAAAGCAATTTCCTATTGTAACACAAAGCAAGGGGCAAGATTGTAATCCATTGAAGAAATTCAGGAAAATGTACCACTACCTGGAGGAGGTAATAGGAGATGAAATTGGTTCATTACCCCAACATTCTTTTTTCCATATACGCTTTTCTTTTATAAAGGCTCAAAAAGGTAAAGAAAAGCGGATTGGAAATAGAAATATGCCTGGAAGGGGGTGAGGAAAGGAAATTTCTGGAGCACTTAAGGAAAGAATCTAAGGATTGTATAGAAGCTTGTGGATTCTAACCATGTCCCCCAAGGTAGGTAAGGATAGGGTCGTTGAAAGACCATTTGTTCTGGAATCTGAACCTGGCATGCATAATGGACCAACACAAATCATCCTCAATTCCTAATAATTTTCCCAACACTCAACTTGTATGGCTACAAAGAGGACACACAATGAGATGGAAAAAAATATATTTGCCTTCTTTTCTTGTCCATACATAAATGCATACATGTATGTTACAGGGAGAGAAATAAGCCGAGATAGAAGTAAAAGAATATGAGGCTGAAAGCATGAGTAAGAGTTCCCTGATAACCTGCTGTGGTTGACGCAGTAACGCAATTTGACGGAAGTCCATTTTCCTCTCAACTAGTCTTTTCCCCTTTGAGAAAGTTAGAGCGGAACGAAAAAATCTTGTGAGAAAAGTAAAAGCTACATATATGGCGAACACATTATGTATACAAATTTATAAATCTCTAGGTATTTTTCATGTAAAAGATTTTTTGGCCAGCTTTTCAAGGATTAGGATTTTCATGAATAAACTTTCACTCTTCCCATTTGTACCTCCGTAATTTTTTTGGATATTCACAGGGAGCGTCCTATACATATTCAGAGTTTTCCTCCACATGCTTGCAATGTTCCGCTCCTTTGCGCTCCAATTTCTACCCACTGCGTGGATGATTCTCTACAAATAGCCTGCTTCTTGTAAGATAAGAATTGCATTGAAATCCTTGAAATTATTCTGGAAATGTAGCAACAAGCCTTTCTTAAGTAGCTCCATGTGCTCCAAGGAAATTGCATCGATCTTGGCAGGGTTTAGAATTTTGTAAGAAATTTTTATGTGTGGAAAAAGGAAATGGTGAAAGTTGGGCTTGAAATTTTTTTTATATTGTGGGAAGAAAAAAAATGATATTTTTTCATTGTCAAGCATGAACACATAATTTTTCAATTTGCCGCTTGGGAATAAAAAAAAATCTCAAGTGTATAAGTTGATAAAAAAGAGAAAGTTATCTAAATGGAGGAGGTATTTCCATTAAAATATGTACAAAGAGATGGGTGGTTGCCGTCGGTTCAAATCGTGTCTTGAGAATAGACTCATAAAGTAGAGGCTTTTTTTCTGTCCTAGGACAATTCCTGATAATTCAAGGAGGGATAAACTCAAGGTCCTCATCCATTCTCATATAGTTGTCTTTTACTCAAATAGTTTGGGGCTAGTTCTGACCCGCGTGGTTGTGTAGACGATATTTCATGGAGGCATTAAGGTCACGCTATTATATTCCAGACAAGAGAGTTTTTAGCATCCACTCTTTCTCTTTCACTCTATCTCCACTGTCCTCACTTTCTCCTATGTATATTACCAATGACAATTTCCCACTCTACTTTACTCATATTTTCACCAAGTGAAGTTGAGTGACCATGAATCTCATGCTCTAGATCCTCTCCCTCTACTATTTATGTCCATGCACATGTTAAAGCATGGATTTTCCCTATCCTATCATATATGCTCCCTCAATAGACAGGAATTGGTTTTGAAGACGATGGAAGGGAGAAATCAGCTCGTATATTTTTCTTCATTGAGTCTCTGACAGGAATTTTCTTCATCAGTGACAGTTTGTTATTAGGACATGAGCAGATGCCAGGATGAAGTATACCTATAGCTATAGCTTAGCACAAGTTCCCTGGATTTACAACTTCAAGTGAAAGCACATGTCTCCAGACAGACTAGAAAACCTCTCATCCCGGGAACTATTTTAGAAGGACAATCTATGAGGATTTTTTGTCAGCAGCGACCCATAAAGAAGATACCACAAAATTATCAAAGTTCCAGCCTCCAGGGGAATCCTCGAGTTAATTGAGGAAAAACAAGGTAAAGTGTTACGTATGAAAGTGCCTTCTTATCTATTGGAGAAAGCAAGTGAAATATGTGAAAAATCTTATTAGCGCAGTAATTTTCCTTCTTCCTTTTCTTTCTTTGAGTAGACAATAATTTGTGTGTACTTTCACCAGCCCCGAGAAGGTTGAAAACTTGAGAGTGTATAAATCTAAGGGAAATCCTTCTACACCTGTAAATTCCCTTCAAAGCTTAATCCAAAAATCAGGGATAACAAGGGAATGTGAGAAGATACTGGAAGGGAAGGAGGAAAAAGTGTGTGAAAAAGGGAGAAAAGAGGGATTTTTTTCCTTTTCTGACTTTTTATCGTTTCACACACTCGAAAATCCCTATCTGTAGTCGGGATTCCCCATGGGATTCCAAGCATTCAAGTGAAGTAATAATATTAGGAGAAGTTACACAGGCTTAGTCAAACTATGGTGACCAGGAGGAGCGAAATATAGTGGACCATGTGAGAGAGTTGAGAGCTGGGAAAGATTGGAAAGGCTGTGATTTTCAAGTTTTCGCTAACTTTTTTAATGGACCTAATGGCACTCCTTGAGTACTTGAATCCTGAACCCTATATCCAAGTCTACGTGAGTTGCTATCAACGAGGGAATTAGATATGGGCAAACAGATTTCAAAGGCGCTGAATGGTGGGAATTCCAACTGTTTTGACTTCCACTCGCCCTGACCATCAATACCTTCTCCGAGACGATTCCCATGTTTAACTATATATGGGAATCTAGTTCCAGCTGATGTCACCCCATTCTTTAATACTTACTATTATTTTTAGCTTATAACAATATATATGGAGTAGAAGCTATTTCTTGTGTACGCAACTTGTTATAAATGAATATCACAACTGTGTAGCAGCTTGATGTTAACATGATGTCACTTTTGATTGCTTTCCCTTCTATCTTTTCACCCGACCGACTTCAATCCCTAAATATAACCTATTTTCATAACAAACTTCTAGGTCAACTTGATCAACATATAGGATTGATTGGATTGATTCCGAGTATAATAACTTTGTAAAAAAATGTCTCCCCTTTTTTCGTCATCCACCAAGCCAAGTAAATCTGCTGGATAGAGATAAGAGTTGAAAGAGGGAAAGAAAGGGGAAAAAAATCCGCCTGGGATCTGAGAGCAGGTCACATTTTGTGCAGACGTTGGTGACGTAATGGTCGAATCTACATATACATAGAGAGAGAGAGAGAAAGGAGAAATAAATCAAGCGAGGAGAGTAAAAGTGAGAGAAAGTCAAACTCAACCCGACATTTTTACTCTTCAAATATAGGATTGTTCAAAGCCTGCCGCCGCACCCGTTCACATTTTCAAGGGGACGGAGGAGAGGTCTATTTATTTAGCAATGATTACTATATAATCCTGCTTATATCCACACATATCCCATATAGTTAACGTTACCCCACGTACGTGTCCATAAGCATCGCCTTTGTTCTCTTCCCATGCAATATAATAGCAACTTTCACAATCAGTTTTTCCCATCTGCTATGGGTAAACCAATGCAGAACGGTATAGCAGTAAACTATCCAACTCACAAAAACGAGTCAATGTGAGGTCATTTAATGCATTGAATATTATTGTTGGGTTAATATTACATATATTTGTTTATTTTAGCTCGTCTAGAAATAATAGATACGAAGGGCTGAATGTAGAATAAATAAATATTCCATGTTTTCGCATTGTTTTTTTAGCTTTAGAAAAAAACAGCGAGAGATCCAATCGGATATTCAGTGAGGATGTAAATATTTGAAAGAGACAATTTTGGTTTTCGTAATGGGATGAGAAAAAAGGTCAGGAAAGTTTTGAATATTTCATGACATAGGGTTTGGAAAAAACGTCTCGGGTGAGACACTTTTTAAATCTAATGTGACAATGTGTCTTGAAAGGGCACATGGTAATGTATTGAATAGGCCATTGCCTACGTTGCCATTACATTCTATGGGTTCAAGGATTGGAATTTTTGTAAAATGAAAGGGAGGAAAATAATAACATTTTATAATGTTTGACATTTTGAGCGGAGTGGATTGCTTTCCTTGACATTTCTCCTGGGAGAAAGTACGTATTGGAGAGAAAACAAGAATCAGAACGTGTGTTGGAAACTGTTTAAATATGAATTTTACTCTATCTTATGTAAGAGGAGAAATCTCAAAGGAATGGATGGAGAAAGTTTGTGGTGGCTTTTGGAATGATTCAGAATTTTATTTTACATAATATTCAAGTGATTGAAAATCATTCTTAATAAACATCCCCAATTACAGCAAGTAAAATCTTTGACTGCTTTGGGATTTGATAACTGAAATTGGCAACTGCAGCTCAGTAATAATTGCGTTTCAAAATTCCCTTACAACTTGCTTGCTCTTTCATCTTGGGTAAATTCATGATTGAAAATACACTTTTTTGAATAAAAGTGTTACATCCAATTTATACAATGAATGTTGAGCTGAAGAAAGTGGATTTTTTAAAGAAAAGGGTACCACTTGAACGTAAATGTTTGTAAAGAAAGTAGGAGAAAGTAGTATTAATATATTAATCAATGGTTCTAAAAAGGAAAGAAAATTGAGTTGGAGTTACAAGAAGGGATGTGTTTGTGTGCATGTGTGGTAACATGTGTGGAAATTTGGCCCCCTCGTCTCTCTTTCTCTCAATAATAGTTACGTTTAGGCAAAATGTTTGTTGAGAAGAGGTGAGGAATCATAAATCAAAAGATTTCGTTTCTCCTTCTCGAGTTTCTCTCTCTCTCCCTCTCTCTCAATAACCCAACTTTCTCTTTAGATAAGTTTTCAAGTAGGAAAACCTCAAGAGCACTGTTTCTCCACTCCATTCTGTTCTCCTCCTACATCTATAAACTTCTATTCCTTTTCAACACTCTTGCCTCCGTTCTGTGGGGGGAACAAGTTGGAAAAGCGAAAGCAATCCAAGTTTTTCTTTTCCCCGCCAAAGTGTTTCCAAGGCTTTACTTTTCAAGATGCATTTGAAAATATTTCTTCCGCTTTTCTAACCTTTCTTGTACGTACGCTACTGCCTATAATAGTTCGAACAACTATTCCAGGGGAAATACTGGAAAAAGTATTCCTTACCAAGTATAAGAGAACTTTCATATGGACTTGCTATATGATAGTGTTAAAGTCTTTGGGAAATTGAGTATAAGCTTAGGAGAGGACAAGAAAAAGAGAAGAGAGTGAGTGAGGAGATGAAGTTCTTGAACATGCATGAAATATACATAAGCATTGACTGACATGGGGAATAACACAGTCCTTGCCCCCTTTACTTTTCTCTATAAAAATGAAGAGAAAATGCAGAGAAACCTTTGATAGATATTATTCTCTTACCTGGGAAAAATTTGCAAACTTTCATAATATATTATGGTGGACAAGGTAATTACATCTTTGTAAACAGTGCAGACCCCACACAATATACAAGCAAAATTCATTTTGCCTCAAAAAGTAGATCCTTCAAAACTTGCAGCTTATTTTCTTGTCAATTGTTTCAAATAGATTTTAAATTTTTTTTTACTATTTTTCCAATATTATTCCTTTTAATATTTGTTCACCAATAAACTCATATGCTGTAAAGCAGCGGAAAATTATGTGCAAGCATGTGTGAACTTTCCCTATATTGTGTCAATTGTGTATCTACTTAAAGTTCATGGAACATATATATTTGGTTGCTAAAACATATTACATATTTAAAAAACTAGCAACACTAATCGGAGCTTGTATGTGCATAGGTTGGCGAAGTGTGCTAAGTAATCGTTTACGAGTGTCGTCTAAGTACCGGGTTCAAATCCTGGAGTGGCTTCTAGTTGGTACTAAAGGAAAGGGGTTTTTCCCACTGGGTTTTTCCCCTGACCACTCTGACATATGACCGCCTCCGCGAGTTTACAATGATGGCCCCAGAAAGCCGGAGTTACTCATAGATAGGGTCAACCTTTGAAACTTTGTAAATACGAATTAACGAATAAAGGTTTAAGATGGTTGACAACTCTGTAAGACCTACTGGTGTGAATCGGAGTATAAACTTCCCCATTTTTTTGTATGTGCATATTTTTACAGAGAAAAGTTCCAATCAACTTAATAGATCAAGATTTTCTTCGCAAGACATGAAGCTTTTGGCATTGCTCAAAACTGCAGCGGTAGGTGAATGTTCGAAGTTGAAAGCAAGAACTTTCTTCCATTTCCCATAAGCTTTAATAATGAACGTGTATAGGATCATGTTTTTAGAAATGTGAGATTATTTCCACGTCAGTACAATGAATATGAATGAAAATAGTACAAAAGCACTGCTATTCATACCAAGCCATTATAATTGGAACCTTATAAGCTTTCATTTGGAGACGACTCATCCCAAAAATAGCACCACCAGATCTCACATATAAGTTGTGGTTGTGAAAATGGACGGATTTGTAACACGCTTTGACAGCCTCGTGCCATATTAGAAGCTATCCCACGTATTTCTATTCCCCTGTAGTATCGTACTGTGTTTTCAAGAGGAAAATCCTGGGTCCTTTGGAAATAGATTCGGCAACACTTCAATGATACTCGAGCTTTTCGAGATGACATTAGCAAAAAATGTAGTAATGAGTTTTCCCTTTATTTCTATTGCTAATAAATGCATGCTAAATTAATGTTTTCTTCTTTGCTTTTCCCTCATGAAATTTGTTCAATAATCTCCAATAGTGGAGGTACTAGCATGAGAAATTTTTGAATGGTACTCGTTTTAAGGGCACTTAATTTATGTTACCTTTCGCACTTAAAGATACTAATGTAATTCCATTGTTCATGTTCCTCTTTCAGGTTTTTCAAGTGTCGTCTGTTTTCGATTATTCCTTTCCCCCATATCTCATCACACACTGATGGCACTTTTATTATTTCTATTTTGAGCACACGTTATTTTGTTTCAAGTGAAAGCACTTTCAATTTAATAAGCAATATAACAATCGTAAAAACAAAGAAATAAATTAAAAGCCTGGAAAATATGCAAAGCAATATTTATTCCAAATTAGATAATTTTAAGCATGAGAAATTTTGAAAAACTATCCATGTAAAAATACACAGAGAGAGAGGGAGACAAATTGGAGACAAAATGTTTGGAAACTTGGAAAGCATATTTATTTAACTTTTTCAGAGTAGAAATAATTCTATTGTTTTTTTGCTTGAATGTCTCCTACGTCAATTGCACACATTGCTGCAGTAGAATGGTCAGTAATTTATATGGAAAGGAGAAAATTGACTTTATCCTAACTAAAAGAGGAAGAAACATCGGCGGAAATTGCAAAGGGTGCTTCCGTCAATGCTTTGTCTACAAATTTAGATACACAAGTATTATTTCCAGAGGTATATATGACACTATGATTAATAAATAGAATCACTTTCTCTCTCATGCCCCTCCTTTTGTTTCTCTTTTCCAGGGCTCATAGGACGGAGGGAAAGGGATTGTTGTATCTTGGAGCTATTGTTCTCATGCACACACGCACATGGGCTGGGTGTCTAAAATTTTGTCTGTGTAAACAGAATCTCATTTGAAATCCTCGCATGCAAACAAGGAGCACGCTCCCATGCACTCGGACAAACAACACTGAAATAGGCTTTACAATCACAATGCCACAGGACATTAACGAGGAATCCATCGTCATGTTACAATTCACTAAGCTACCCACGTACGCTGCATCGTAGAGAGAGAGACAGATACCCTTGTGACCTAATCTGTTTGTCTTATAAACTTTTGGAGTAGGTGTACATATAAACAAATATATATTTTAGGACTTTATTCCTCGCTCCCTTCTTTTATTCAACGTGATTAAAGATGCTGACGTTCATGAGACAAAAATAGAAGGCATGACAAAATAAGCTTGTATAAGTTTTTTTCATATGCTTGAAAAGGTTCAATTCCTTGAATTCTCTTATTGATAACAAAAAATAAGGAAATATGCTTAACTGGAATTTTCATGCATAATTAACTACCATTATTGTTATATGAAATTACTTATGAAAGGGAACAAGTTTGATGTACACTAGATTCTATATAAAGTGGCAGCCAATGGATCCCAGAAATTCTGCCAATACAGCATTCCATGCATTTTTCCTATTAAGATTTAAGGTCAATTGTGAAGTCGTCACGGGGAAATTCGAAAAAATACTTTTAAAATACTCTTGTCCGTAAGTCCGCCAAAAATAGAATTTTTTTGAAAATGACTGGCCTCAACAACGTGCGCTAAAAGGGGTGATGGGAGACAGACGGCCGTAGCTGACTCCACCCTACGCAAAGACCTTGATTTACCGCGTAGTCGTGATTTTTCCTACTTATAAAGAGGCACTCCTGACAAACAAGGTACACAATGGTGAATCTCTTTTGGGACTTAACAACACTTACTTTACTATAGAGGACTTTGTGATTGAAATTTGTCAAAAAATGTCACGCCAAATACAATTTAATCAAATTGCATCCTCTCTTGTTATTATTCAAGAAAGACGAGCGGAAGGGAAAGCAAGTCCAAGAAAAAACTCTAAGCTGGAAATTTCTCCAAGGTAAAGAAATTCTCCCGAGTCCCAATCTACCATTCACAATCTTACCATGTATAGGATGAAGTAAACAAATAGATTATGATGTCAAAGTCCTACCTTTTTTCGGATGGCATAAAAAGTATATAAAATATTTATGAACTAAAGTCGTAGAAAATTTATGGGAAGAAAGTTTTTTGATGAAGGACTCTCTATTTTTAGAACATAGAACTTGTACATTTATGTATTTATCACAAAATTCACACTTCATGCCTCTCAAAGCTTTCTATGATGAAAGGGAAGTGACAAAAGAGAAAAATGAAAATTATGGAGTGACATGAAAGAAAATTGAAAATATACAAGAAGATACATATAGGGCTGACATATTTATCTTACCTCGTAGACAGCACTCAGTGGCATGACAAGAATTGCGACCATGAGATCTGCCACGGCTAGGCTCACGATCAAATAGTTTGCCACATTCTGTAGATTCTTCTCAAAAAATACCGCTGCTATCACAAAGACATTGCCTGTTGGGATTTCAAAAAAAATATTAAAAACAAAATCCATTTTTTATAATTATCCAAATATTTCATATTATTTAGCATGGCTCAAATGTACATGAATTTTTCTAGATCTACATGTTCAATCTTTTATAAAAACTTTCCCTCTTAATCCTTGTCGTAATCCAAGGACAAAGCCAACCAATTTAAATGAACTAATCTCATAGAAATTTTATTACTATTGATTGAAATTATTTGACAAACTTTTTGAAAAAAACAAACAAAATCTGTAGAAAGGAAAATTCTGTGGATTCCTTTTAAGTTAAAAACCTGTTGTTGTTACTGTTGCTATCGCTGTTATTATTTGCTGTGCATTGGAAAATGTGTGGGAACGTTGAGATTATAGATAAGGCTCACGGAATGTGAGTGAGTAAATATTCAAGAGCAGTATGAGTAATGGCCAGGAGAGAGAGATCAGGATTACTATTGCTATGCAACAAGGACCGGATCAATATAATCTAAAGTCAAGGCATGCATACAGAATCCTTTATATTCCATACCCCACACTAACTTTCTCTTTTCCCTGCATTATTTGTTTATGTAAGGACGCACCCGCGAATCTACAAAACTTCACAAGGATCTAAAGGATAGAGTTACACATGCATATACCCACCCGGATCTTCAAAAAATAATAGGATAAAAAATATCATCACGAAAAACTTGCAAGCTAAAAGTATCTCCAACAAAAAAAGGACAAACAAAAAAAACCAAAAGAATGAAAAAAGTCAAAAGAGACAAAAAGTTGGGAAGGAGAAAATATGAATCAAAATCACGGAATATATTATATTTGACAACGCGATTACAAATTCTTGACATCCATGATTATATTTTTGCTTGAGTTAGTCTCCTTTCTCCTTCATATTACTCATTCGATCGAGGATTACGTTTGGGTCGATTGACATCATCCAAACGAAGACTGACGCTATTTATTTATAAATGATTAATGACTTTTTCTCTTTCAAATACACTTGACTTTCTCCCTCTATCTTTTCCTTTGAAACCTCAGGCCTTTAGAAGAACAATTATTTCAAATAAATCTTAAACTCATCTGACACTAAAGACCCTTGAAGGAAATACTTACTCAAGTTTGGAAAATTCTGATTGAGATAGGCAAACAAGTGCTTTTATTACTACAGAACTGGTTCTAAGAATGGAAGCATTGTAACGGGAAAACGCAGGGAGAACTTCTTAAAGCACAACATATTTGAAATTAAAAGATAAGCGCGTTTAGAAAGGAGGAGAAAGTGTGCTTAAGCAGAGTAAATATTTACTTAGGGACAGGGTGAAAGTTGGAGAAAGAAACGGCTAAAGAGGAAACTCTAAAAAAAGAGAAAGGAACAGAGGAAATCATTTTGTTGGATGAAAGATGAGAGAACATTTGGAAAACTCTGCACTCGATTTCTTTCCCTACTTTCTCTTTCCTGGCTCTCATGAGCATTTGACTTAATCTTGGAACAGTTAAAAACCATTGTGATTCAAAGGAATGAGAAAGATAGAGAGGGAGAGGGATGGGTTTATGTGAGCGGATTTTTGGACAAGGGACATTTTCCGCCCATTTTCTCATAATGTTGAACTCCAGGGTTTTTTCCAACAACGGTCAATTCCAAGAATTTAAGCTTATCACGAAAGTCAGATGTTGTTTCGATCAACTTCCCTTTTCACTTCCTTGGATTTTTTTTGGTCTTTTGAAAAAGAAAGTCCTTTGGATCTACTAATGAACGTTAAATTCACTCTTTTTTTATTTCCCTTTCTCCAGCCAATTTCCTATACGCGATGATAAGGAAAGCTCTTATAGGGCTTCTACAATCAAACTTAATTCAACGCATTTGCTTCATAGTACTACATTTTCCAACGAGTTATTTTGTCATGATTCCCCGTTCCTTTATATGTTGTTTGAAAAAAATGAATAGAGACTTTCTTGGGGTTGTTATTGGAAAGCGTTTTCTTCCATTTTAACTTTCTATTTCAAAGCCAAGGAAAATTCCTGCCCATGCTTTTACTCTCTCTCTCTCTCTCTCTCTCTCCAAAGATCCCAGATTATGTCTCGACAAGTTATACTTGAGAGAGGGAGGCTGTCTCGGATGTACTCGATTACGAAATAAAATTTCCACTTACAATGCTCCCACTCCTATACGATAGATAGGAGAAGAGTACAAAGCTACCGGCTTTTTTCACCTTCCTCCCAATCATAAATCATATAAAGAGACTCTGCTTTTCTTTTGCAATCTCCTCTCCCCATTTTCCTTCTACAATTTTCCACTCAGCTCCTACACATCCTATGCTCCCATTCTTCTAGAGACCTCACTTTGGTTTTTTTCCTATGGTATGGTCCAAGGAATGGAATGAGGCTGCCTCTTGAATAATTGAAATAGTACGTGGAAAATAGGTTAGTACAATTTATGGAAATGCACTTTGTCATGATGCAGCAGAGTATTTTTTTATAATTTTCTCATCGATTTTAATCCCTCTTTTCCTAATCTCTCTTTGCTCCATTTTTCGACTACTGCAACTTTAAATGCGATCATTTTTCTTATGAAATAATTTTATATTTTACGCTCCTCAATTACGTTTAAACACCAAAGCACTCAAGCTATCTGCCTAAGCGGGTGCTAGCAGGATTGATACACTCAACACGTGTGACAAATACTAAGAAATTTTGCTTCTCTAGAATTAGTACTGGTACATAAATAGTGTGCTGGATAAATATAATAATGGTACTTATAGAAACGTTTGTATTCAAAGGGTAAAGTTGGATTTTGGGAGTTGAGACTGCTGCGGTTTCTGGTGAAATCCTTCAAGAGGAAAATGTAGGATTCAAATGCAGGAATTCTGTGGTTGATGCTAGACAGAAAATACAGGGATGAATACAATTTAATGTTTACATGTTTGGCTAAATGGGAGTGGTGACAGGGGAAGGAAGTAAATAATAAAGATAATGGTATGTAATGTAATATTGAGGATTTTTATTCTGCTGGAAAGGTGTAGTCATAATTTTTGAAAGTCGAGACTAATTTTCAGTAGGATATTGTGGTAAAATAAAATTGGGGGAACAGTATTAATCAAGGGTGATAGGATTGTGGCATTAGGTTCTGACACTTTGTGTAATTGAAGTTTGATTGGGAGAGTGGTTCCCGTGATTATACGTAGGGACAAAAGGGAGAGAAATGATGATAATTGTTAGTGCTGGTTATAAAAAGAGAAACAGTAGGGAAGGATGGACTGGAAGTGAAAACTGTGAGAGTGTGTCTATGTCTGTAGAATATAAGTATTTGTGTAGATGAAAAGGAGGACTTACCAATTATCGTGGCAAGAATCATGAGGCCGAGAATGGTACTCGTGGCAGCCATGACCATAACCGAGGACCATTCCCAATCTGTGGTGTTGGTGGCATCACTGACATTGTAAAAATCGGAAGGAGTGGTGGAGTCAAGACAGTTCTCCGAGCAGTTCCATAAAGAGTCACTGTTCTCACTGCCACTCCTGAAATCCATTCTGATGATCTGTCGGGTATGTCTATAGAGAATGAGAGCTTCCAAAAGAATTCACATTCAAGAAGCTCTATTGGATTTCTCCAAGGAGGGCTTTTTCTTCAAAGTAATCTCTTCCTTGGCGCTCTGTAGCTATCACACTTGAGTCTATGAGCAACAACTTCAGAGGGGAGGGAAGAAGAAATAGAAAGAAAGAGTTGGTTGTGGGAAGAAAATTCCCAAGTTCAGATTACGATATTACGGTTATTACGTCTAGCACGGTAGTAGCTCAGAGTCAGCAAAGAGGAGTAGCTTTTGATCTCACTTCTTCTTCTTGTCCGAGACATTCGTGTTCTCCATCATGTCTGAAACAAATTAATGTGACAGTGTGTTGATTACATCCTCATCCTACTCAAAACGGACCCATATACTTTTTCAAACAAAACTTGGGGTTAAAGGAAAAGATTTTCTTTTCAGTCAATAAGGCCATTGGAGCGTTGGGAGAATTTTCTGGGAGGGCATTACGCTTGGGGTTTCATTCCCATGTCGTAGAGAGTTACCCGTGGTTTTGTCAAGGCTTTTGTACAAGAACTCAAGCTTCTGGTTAGAGCAACCTCGATGGTAAAATAAGAGATGGGGAAACCTTAGCGAGGATTAAGTAAACAGTGATTTCTCAACAACAGCAAGTTTCGTTGAACATCCTAAGATTCTTTGCTTAGGGGTAAAAGCTAATTGTACAAGAAATTTATACATAAGTGATCATACTAAAGCACATTCCCACCACAAGAAGGGCTTGGAAAATTAGCTATGTACATATTCTGTATGCGTGGAAGGAAAACATGTGTACATTTAATTTATTTAACGTATAACTGTCTGCATACCTTCTCTATACTTTCTCCATGCTTTCTACATACTTTATCTATACTTTCTCCATGCTGTCTCTTTACTTTCTCTTTAATTTCTCCCGTGCTTTATCTTCAAAGTGACCATGGACACAGGAGTAGGAGCAGCTTGGGTCGGCGATAATTAGGAGAGTGAGAATGTATAAAATGAAGATTGGCAGTGAAATGAAGCAAGGATAAGATCCATAATAAATGGAAGGATTTGGGATGGAAGCAAGAACCATTGTCAATTAATTATATGGTCGGCCGTTTGTTTTCCTTTGGCATATAGTGGACTTAGCATTAGCAATTTGCTCCCTTATTAGCTCCCACTCTCCCTGATTTCCCCTACGCTTTCTCTCATTTGCTTTCTCCTCATCAATGATACAATTACGCCTTGCCATTAACTCATGCTTCTTCATATGACAGCAGACATAGAGCTCTTGTTTCACCTCCATCACTAACTAACCCGCAACGACCGTACTTTCTATTACCCTACCTCACCCACACTCAACCAGTGCTTGAACTTTTTAGCCCTACAAAGCATATGTACTTGAGAGGAGAGGGGATGCGTACTTTCAAGCTCAAGTACTAGGCAGGAGAGTGCCAATAGCTATATAGCTTCTATCTCTCCTCAACAAACTGTCCAGACTATATTTAATTTCCCAATGGTGCTTCTTCGCTTGAGCCATAAATATAAAAACAGATTTAGTCTTACGCCCGTATTAGCCCCTCTATATATGTGTGCCTTTACCGTTGAGCTCCCAGCATGGGAGAGGATGGGTTGGAAAAAGTGAGGAGAAATTCAGGGGAAAACCTTAGAATTACATGGTGGAACGAAATGTTCATTATTTCCCGTACTACTACCTCCGCTCCTCAACAAACTACATGTAAAACTTTGAGAATTGCATGTAGAAGCTCTTTATAGCTTGTACGGCTTAGAGAGTCTTGAGATTTAATAGAAACTTGAACCCATGTACTCCCCTTGTTCTCTGCTGAAGCTGCTTTTATTCTATAGTTCTCATATAGTACAGAGTACAGTGCAGTGGTGGAGTCACCATTAGTTTACTAACTTTTCCCACACGCTCACAGTTAAATTCCGCTTTTATTTATATGGTTATCTAACCCAGGACTTTTAAAGGTGGGAGGTTTTATGATACACAATATTATAATATGCATTCTACTCAGCAGGAATTTATGAATACTATAACCTTCCATTGGTTTTTCCTTTCCCCTTGTTATATAGATGGTGGAGCAACTACATACCCCGATGGAATTAATGAGTAATATAGTGAAAGTTAGATTTTTAGTGGATCTCTATACCCGAAAGTGCAATGCCGGAGAAAGCGGTGAAAGTTCCCTTACAGATGGATTTCATCAATATATTTCAAAAGTTTCAAGTGTAGCATGTAACGTGGGTGGAAATATGTATTATGTACATAATGAATATATATGTATTCATATAAGGAAATATTCTGAGCATGCTATAGGCAAGAGAGGGGAAGATTTAGAAGGTTGCAAGTTGGAACTATCAGTTGACCGATTTGTAGTGGGAGTGAAAGCAGCAGTAGTTTTAATAGTAAAGGGAATGGTTGAAGATTGTAGGTCTGTGACTGTGACTAGCACACTTGTGAAAGCGACGGATCATTTCACTTGCATTACCAGGCTGAGAGATTTTTAAAAGAGAAAGTCTCGAGGATGGAGTGTGTCCTGCCACCACACGCTTGGATACAATTTTTTATTAGAGTTCCTCCTCTCTCTCTCTCTTTCTCTCTTGATTCAATTCTAGACTTCTCGGCCCACTTTCTTCTGCATCCCTTCTCTTTCCCCTTCCATGCTGCTCCTATTCTTCTAACAGTTTGCGCCTTTTTTCCCTTCCCTCACTTAATATCTCTCTGCTTTCACTTTTTCTCCAGGTCCCAAACCCATTGAATGCATCCCTGTATTTAGTTGACTATTGTGTGCAGCGAAACGACGCAGTCAAGTGTGTGAGTATGGTAACTTTACCATACAGTGCATAGCCACAAGGACAGGACAGTACTTTTAGACGAGGTTGGGGGCAATGTACACCCTAAGACTTTCTTTATATATGCGAAGATGTACGACTTTATTCACCAGTTATACAAGGTTTTTTATCCTCTGGTATTTTTCTTGGTTGAAAAACTATTCTGCGTGGTAGTCTATAGTCTATTCTTTGGGGAAAGTATCTCCCGTTATTTTCTTTTTAAGGAAATAATATGTTTCGTCGAAAAAAATTTAGGGATGAACTACCATTTTGGTTGAAAACTTCCATCATCTTAGTTACCCACACGTATTGTCACTACCCCAATAATTTCACACTGACTGAGCTGAGAAGCTCCGTTTACATGCTTTTTTTTACCACAACATTTATATGGAGCTAAATTCTCTCCCATGAGTTTCATATTTGGTGGGAGTAAAAAAGACTTTGGCCATAACTGATGACGCTCGTAATTCTCAAAGATCGATTGAAGGTCCTATAAGCCTTTAGTTATAAAGTTAACTCAGAGATTTATCAAAAATCTTACCCCATGACAACGGTTTGTAATAAGATGTAACATATATAGTATTCATATGGTAATTTCAACATGCAATTTTATACACATAAAATGCAATTCATCTACAAGATTTCATTTCTTGACAAGTAACTTTATTAATGTTCGCTCAAGAAAAGTGTTGGTATTAGAAAATCACATGAAAATTTACTGCCCCCATGTCTCCATTTGATTACAACCACTGGCTATTTAAGATGCTCCGAAAGTAAATCATCTTGGAGAGCATTGTTATTGGTGGTGATTGCTTCTATTAGGGCTAATGTATATGTGTAAATAGTACCCATGTTACATAACAATTGGCCAATAAATCCAATGCATATATTTACTAAATGGGAGGGGAGCTATTTCTCTAATATAATGTCCAAGAGTAAAAATGTCCAAGCAGAGAATTTTCTTAACATTTTGATTCATTTCCCATGCAAAGGCAACTTATTACAAGGAAAAACCAACCAAGCTCATATATCTACATAAATGGTAAAAGCTACACACACGGAAGAAACAGCCCAAGCATAAATCTTCCCTTGTACAAGCTAATTGGACTGAAGCTCTCTCACATGATGGAGGACGAATGTCTATGAAGCATAAATTTGCTCCGGATTACATCCTCGTCAGTCTTCATAAATCACATTGAATTCTTAAAGTCAGAACCAACAGGGGGATTTTAATTGAAGAATACTAATTTACTCTTTGAGAATGAAAAACATGGGAAATCCTAATGAAACAAGGAATCTACATACATTTGCAAACCATACATGAAAGATACATGTAGGAGAAAGTACGTACATTCCTAGTCAGAATGATACCACAAGTTAACCAAATTGGTCGATCCCACACATAAGTATACACACGAATAGAAAGTACCATTCCGAAAAGATATTTTCCTAGTACATCCCTTTAACCATTAAAATATGCACGGAGCTATAGCCTACTACAATTCTACATCTAGGAGAAAGTAGGTTAGAGGATGGCCTCATCTGATCCTGTTATTCACAGTATGACTCGTGAGGCTAGCAAAATGTACATATATGATTTGAAAACTGGGAAATCCTTTTCTCCAAACAAGACTTTGTCCCGGACTGTGTGACTCTAGCTAAATTCGTTTTACCTACTTGAAATCTTTTGGCATGATTTTTTTCAATAGAGCTTTTCCCTCCGAAAAGCTATACTTTCTCTTCCTGAAAAGAAATAGATAGATACTTTTAAAGCATCCTCTCTTTCCCTCCTACTCCTACCCCAATCCATTTACCACTCAAATATTTTTCCTGTCAATGAGCTTCTTCCTATATAATACCGTGCTATTGTCAACATGTCAAGTTGCGGTGGTTGAGAATCCTCTCCTCCTACATCCATAACTTTTCCATGCATCCAAAAGGTAACCTTCTATTTGTGTTTTCAAACCAATTCAGATCCACGTTTAATAGATGCTATATACTTTTCATGTAAAGGAAAAAGTTAGAGGGAGAAAGTTTTGCCCAACTTGAGGGAAACCACTTTTTCAGGGCTTGTTTCCGAAAAACATCTTTTATTCATACCAATTTTGATTGGTTCTTGCCAAAATGTTTTAATATTTTTAAATTCAATTTTTTCGCCTTTTTTACAAAATAATTCTTCACAAAAATGATAATGAAATTACAACCGTTCCATTTAAAGGTTAAAATTAGATAGAATTTTCTCTACTCATAAATCCAAGTACGTTTCGACTAAAAATAGTCCTAATTAAATGAAGTTTTTGTTTGTTTTGTCTGCTTTTAAGGGAACTTAAACTTGCGTTTCTTCTTCTCGGGAGAAGAACCTACGCTAAAATTGTCAATGACGCATGTGCTTTATTATTGTAAATACTATGTGTTTTTTCATCCTACTTTCCCTTTGCTGTGTCTAACATGAGTTTTTATATAGAATTTGGCTTCCTTTGGAAAAATTATCTATTTATAGTGTTTCCATAGATTCTGTAACAAGAGTAAATTATATTCATACTCTGAAAATGAATTTTGATTTTCCTGGCGAATAAAAGGACCTGTCAAAAAAACCAATCATTCAAGGAGAAAGTCTTGTATGGAACTTTCCTTATCATTATATGTTCCTTTGAAATATTCCCTAGCTACTTGACAGTCTTCAGGTCCTGCCCCCTCCTTCGTACTATTCTCTATGGATATGGTAGTCAAATAACGTGAGGATGAAGATTCGAGGAAAGACCTCATCTCTTCGTTTTACAATACTACCAAACTAGTTAGAAGAGGAAGAAACCTTAATACTTCGAACAGAATATTAGCAAATCACGTTGTTCGAGCCTCGTCTTGACTTTCATCCTTCTCATATTGTTCACATTGGTCAGGTTTCTCTCTCTCTCTTCTTTTAACATACATGGGAAAAAGGAGATAAAGCATGAGTAAACTTACCAAGGAAACCTCCGTGTAAATTAATATTCTTACAAGATCAAATATCTTATAATAAATGGTATGTACATAATAAAATCCCTACTAAACCTACCAATGTTATATTATATTTCCATAGTCAATCTACTTTCACTTGGTATGCTAATCCCATCATTTTTTCTTAGGTAAGAAAATCCTGTAAATCTATCACTCTATAGCATAAGACTTGGTATGGAAAAAATAATTGTAGGGATCATATTTATCAAGTCCAAATCCTCTGATATTAGTTGGATGGAAATGAAAGACCAATTCCTTAGAAATAGAATCTATTCATAAGAAAAGTCAGTGAGGACTGGCTACAAGGAAAGCGAACAACTTGGGACGATGTGCCAAAAAATAGGATCAAACGTCATGTCAGCGTCTCAGGTTTAGATAATTAAATTGGGTCCATCTGGTTTTATTCATTGGTATATATTTATATGGGCTTGTGACGGGGAAGATTAGTGAGTCCTGGAAGGATTGGAAGGACGGAAGCAAATTGAAATCTTATTATTACGGAAAGATTCATAGCTCATCTATCACCTGAAATCTTTGAGGATTCAAGTCACGGCGTGAGATTTTTCTTTTTCACATTAATTTCTACAATAGAATTTGGCAGAATCGCTTGGCTTGCTTAGATTAGAATACGATTCTAATCTTACTACAATTTTATTACTTCAATTTCAGTTTCAATCCTAAAATGGAATTTTAAAAATTCGTAGAAATTATCCCAGTTTTTGTATCTCCTTTGTAAAATTTCAGTGAAAGTTGACTTTCACTTCAGAAGTATTCATTTTGAGTGTAATTTTAGAAGCAATTTCAGAATATTCTGGCGAGATTGATTTGGCAGGAGAATTTTTATAAAGTGAAAATAAAATACTCGAGAAAGTCGGCCTAATGGGAGAATAAGAGCTCGCTTTTACTTGCATAGTTCTTAGAATCCGTCCTTGTAAAACTGGAGTAGTTCGAGAAAATTTATACACTTAAACTCATGGGCTTCCTGGTTTAAAGCCCTTGCATTTCCTAACGAGCAACTCTTCCTTATATTCTCATTCAATCATTACAAATGAAATCTTCCCCTCTCCCTTTCACTCTCTTATTTAAGAGGGTTATTGGGTACGGTTTAGTGTAAGTGCAAGGCCGAAGAGCACATAGGAAATAAATTCTCTCAATTATATTCTCTACATCTTGGCTAGGACCGTATGGGATTTTTCCTCGTTAATACAGGTCCAAGTTTCTTTCAGTCGCCTCTCCTCTTTAGCCTGAAATTTTTTCCTACTTTCACCCAAACCTTTTATTCGATCAAATAATTTTGACAGACTGTAGTGGCCAGTGGGAATTTCATTTTATATCTTCCGGAGAGGGAATTGTGCTGGAATAGGAATCCTCATAGGAGTAAATGTTATTTTTTACCATCTCATTCCTTTATGACTTTGTAATAAAAATAAACTAGAATATTTTAAAGATTTTATTCTATACTTTGTATTATCCTTACACATTACTTTGTAATTTCAATTTTTCAAGCATATTATGCTTCAGCACGAAAACGGAACGTAACAAAATTGCAAAATGAAAAAAACTACTTAGAAAAATATAAGAAAGCTAAAAAAGGAACGGGAAAAATTCAAAGAGAATATCACGCATATTTTTGAGGATATGACAATATTTCTTACTTTATTGCTTCCCACGACCTTTTATTCATACTCAAATGACGTTGAGAGAAGACGGATCAAATTTTCTCCTTTCCTTTTATTTATTTTTTCTTCCTCTGTGCATGTGCACGTATGTATACACATACAAGTATACATTACAAATGGCTACCCACACATGAATTTCATTCTAACCAAAGGGATATTCGATGCAAGGCCAACGTATTGCAGAGACACATTCCATCCTATCAAATTCCTTTGGAATCTGTCATTCAAAATGTGTGTAGAGATATGGCGGAAAGGAAGATATTTTTGGGTGGATACCATTTCATGGGCAAAGACTATGCTCTGAATGAGAGGAAAGACAGTGCCAGTATTTATATAAATAGCTTTGGAAATTTTTCTCAATGTTATTTCCTATCCTCCTTATTCCCCCTCCATTCCTTTATATGATTCAATAACCACATACTTACGTATATGTAATAGTGTATGGAAGCTCCAGCCTAGGCAATATGTATAGGACGTGAAGAGAGTAAAAACTAAAAGAGCACATCTCAAGGGAATAAATTGTAGTCGTTTTTAAGAAGGGACTACGTTCATTATTCCCCATTATTGTTCCTCTCCCAGTGAAAAGTATAATTTAGTAGAAAAAACATGGGCATATGTAAACATTCCCAGTTGGTGGTCACAACTTGTGAGGATTTTCCCTAGGAAATAAATTTCCAGCAAGTTTTATGGTTTGTTGGGGAGAGAGCATTTACTAATGAAATTACTAAGAACCAAGGTTGGTTGATTTAGATTTGGTTGGATTCATTTCATGAAATGTAATAAAATATAAAACAACTTTTATGCCAAGGAAACAACATGTTACGTAAATGGTTACATAATGGAAATAAAATAGTTTCGTTAAGAGATATAGGAAAAATGTTACTTGAAGATAGCGTGTGTCTTTTCATGGTGCTTGGTCCTCATGCTATAATAATAATTCAGGGAAAGGTACTTTCCCTCCTCTCAGTCTTCTTTCTATGCATATAGCAAGCAAATAAATAATTGGTGAGTTACTAAAACATCGCATGGTTTCACCCTCGTGCTTTTGTATTCATTAAATTATAAAAACGTACTATGGAAATAGGTAGGGATGAAATACCAAAAATACATTTAAATAATTCCAAGGAATTTACCTACGCTCCAAAGACTTCAAACGACACCAAAAAATAAATAAAGAGTGGAAGTCATTAAGCTCCAGGGGATTTCGACGAGTGGATATCCTAGAGCGGTTTTTTAGCACCAATTGTTGACACCATCAAACCCTTGGGATTCTAATAGGAAAACTTCTACTATCTTTGTGTACATGTGATAAAGGTTTCACTATCTGTCTTGTTACTCGTTGAGAATAGTGGTACACATTCAAAAAAAATCCTCCTACCACGAGAACATTTCACTTTGTCACATAAATTACAATCAAGAGGTAAGAGAGGTGACATTTGTTCTACCTGGCAAGCCAAGGTTTGGAGATTTAAGTACAGTAGAGTGGTTTTTAATAAAATTCGCTTGAGCTCTCTCTCTCTCTCTGTCTCTCTTCCATCTAGATGACATTTTCCCTGGGAGTGTGTTTTTGAATCTAAATCCCATTTACTTCACAGTGGAAACCTACAAATTCAGAGCACCTCGAAGGATAGAGAAAATACAGTGAAAGAGCATCAGATAACTTGTGCGTAATCTCCATTCACCTGCGGAGAGAAGAAATTGCTCCGGAGCGCAACATTAATATATGTATGGAACAAGGTGAGAAAAAAGGGGAAAATCCACCCCAAACACCAATCACACGAGAATTAGTGAAACGTGGAAAAACATTACATTAATTTCAGAGACTTGATTCCATACAATGAGACTGCTTTCTCCTGAAATTACACCTCAAGGAGAAAGCTCCGTTCCAAATATAGACAAGGACAAATACGATGGATAGCAAAGGAGGGAAAATGGTAAAACAGGCGCTTTGAAAAGGGAAACTAAAAAGAAAGCCTATCAAAGCATTACCTTTGGATTTGATCACAAGAGAAAGTACAAGGGTATTATCCTCTTTTTCAAAACAAAGAACCTGTTGTATATATTTTTTGAAATGATGAAAAGGATCGACTCAATAAAAAGCCTGAGGAATCAAAAAAATTATCCAGGGATGTATCCCAACGGCTTTGATTAAAATGCCAGGGTAACTTTCTCCCCTCTTTGGAGATTTAATCCGTTTTTCAAACTCCTGCATTCGAGTGTACTGGACTTGGATACTTCATCAAAGATATTGATTCCCTGGGCTACTGCGGAACTGTACCAATATCAGGTTCCCTGTCACACGTGCTCTGTGATAATCCTTGTTGGAACTTTCTCTCGGAATAAATTTTTTGTTCATGTGCAATTAAGAGGAAATATCCATCATTAGCACCTACAGCTTGGAATCTTATTTATTTTCTCATCACGCTTTCCCCCCTTTAACTTTCTCTCTCATGTACGTATTCAAGTCCCTATCTTGACTTTCTCCCAAGTTTGTATTCAGTTTAGACACTTTAATTTACTTCAAACGTTTACTTTCATCCTTACTACGTTTCATTTACTTTCTTTCTACGAACGTCCTCTCAATTACTTTGAGCTTTCTCCATGCTTTCTCCCCGTATATCTAAGCCCCTTAGTTTGTCAGAGAGCTAGCTGAGAGGAATCATGTTGGAGGTAAGTGGAAGGATTAAAGAAGGACACTTGGACCTTTCCATCAGATAATCCAAGTACAATTACCTTGGGAATACTTTCCATGTCACAATTTAAGACCTCTTACCTGGACATTCCTATACTTTCCCATGAAATCAACTTAACCTCCTCTCAAATAGCCCTTGTTAATCTCCTCCAACTTTTACCTTCATCCCATCCAACGCTTTGGAATTATTGTTTTTACATACACGGGAAGAAACTTTCCTGAAGTACGTCTCGCATTGCAATTAAATTACTTTCTCAGACGACGCTTTCACTTCTTATCAAAACTGACTTTCCATTTCACTTGAACATCATTGATTTAAAATGGATACTCCTTTACTCTATTTCCACCGTCAATTCAATCTAAAAGCCGAAGCTGCTATACTCTTCAATTTAGCTATATAGTACCCACACTCTCGTGAAATCTTGTCAAAAGATAGTGAAAAGAAATGGGACACGTTTATTTAGGAAACCCATTCCAGGGAAAAGTTTTCCTTGGAAACAAACTTTTATTTTACAATAATTATAAATGATACGGAAATATATGTATGTACCAAAGTATATGTTTTAACGAACGGGGGACGTTAAAAAATAGGTGGGAAATATATTTCCTCACACTCCAGTAGATTCCAAAAAGTTGGGGGAAGATGAGTGAATGATTTCTAGTGTGAAGGAAAATAGGATAATTAATAAAGTAAAGTAGGAGGAAATACTTGAAGTTCTTCTACCTGATTGTTGAAACTATTCCAGGGCTCTTCATCAAAGACGGCTAGCTGACGGGAAATAAGACATATTGCTCTGTCTAGAACAAGTATGGACGTTGGTTTTGAAGGAGAAGGGACACGGTCTTGTTGTCACCCGCAACACTTCCAGTCGCACACATGATAAATTGAGAACAGTCTTAGGGAGAGACCTGAGTCTAGGAAAACTTTTGTCTCCGCACAACCTCACACTTTTATATGAGCAAAAGGAGGATATTACTGGTTGTATACTCGAGAAATAAGTTGTTAGAGAAGATGGGAGAAAAGCTCTCAACTATTATCTCATGACTCCTTCTTAACATTGAACCTATGGAGCAATAACAAATAATACCCACACATGTGTGCTTTCTCCAAAACTGTCTACTTAATGTCTCTCACCAGTATCATCAAACGTATCAAGTAACTCTTCAATCCTTGGCAGGGAAAATTTTATCCGTCACCTTTTGTCTTAATCACGGAGAAAGTCTGGTATTTCTTGGGTGACAAGTCCTTGTGAATACTTTGATAATGTAATAAACCCACTCAACATGTTCCCCGGCCATTAACAACAACAACAACAATATAAACAACCCCTCGTTTTTTCCTTCTCAAATGTACACAGAAACATCAGGCACATTTCTTACAACAGAAAACAACAACATTACTCACAAATGAGACAAACAGTACTTTCAACTTGAAAACGTAGCCGACGCAAAACGGTTTCCTCCTTTTAATGGGGAGAAAAATTTCAATTGATAGGTGATTTTATACTATTTTTTCATATATTTGAAAATGTCGACAATTTTTTTACTAAATTGTATTTTCAATCCAAATAAGTCTTTGGTGAAAGTGAATTTTAATCCTGGATTTTCATTCAAAAGCAAAACTTCACCTTGATATTAGCTTTGAGCGCCTTGGGTATTTTCCTCAATGAATGTGGAAGTAGGAGCTTTCTAATGTGGCCTTAAGAAGTTTGAATCCAAATGAGAAAGCAGAGTGTCAATAAAAGTTGGAAGTTTGGAGAAAGTAGTCAAGTCTCGTCGAATCTTGTGGAGTTGGCTGAGTGTGAAGAAAAATAGTGACTTTTCATATATCCATTGGAAGCTGCGTGTGGGGTTCACGAGAGTAGGAAAACTATATGTTGACACAAAATATAGCACATAGATTTTTGGGTAAGGTGGAAATCATGGGTGATAATAGGGAAACTCACCACAAATCTCTGAAGGTATGGAAAAGAAGCCACAATTGAAATACTTTTCGACTTTTGTTTCTCCAAGATATATGAATGTTTGATGGGAGGATGCTGAGTGGTGAAAGTAGACTGGTGGGTTGGAACTTTCGGCTGAAAGTTAAGTAAGAGAGGAAACCGGGTAAGTGGGAGCAGGAGAAGCGCCGTTCCCTCTTCCGTTTATTTCCATTCTCCCGTCAGTATCTTCACAATATATAGAGCTGCTTGCCTGAAAGCTTCGATGCTCCAGATCTGACGCCTGCGTTACCTTCAAATAAGCTTATGCCATCACTACTACCTGTCCTTGCATCTATGCTTTTTTATTCCTCTTCTTCCCTATTGTCCTTACATATCATTACATGAAAAAAGCCCATGGAACAGAGCACGCACATTTATGAACAAGTGAAGAGACTAACGCGCCATCCTCTTAACTCACATTCTCTACTACAATCAATCCCTCGAATCTTTTAGAAAGAGAAAAAGTCCCTCATAAAAATCACACATTTTTTCCAACACAAGTCTCCGTATTTGGAAAATACTTGAGTATTTAGGACTCTGGTGAAAGCATGCGGAAGAAAGTATGGGACGATAGTGAAAACAGATATTGGAAACGAAATTTACAAGTACACGTAATCCATCACTGTAGTCTTCAAATTGTTTTGTATCTCAAATTTCCTATTTAGAAAATCAAACCGATTATCTCGGTTACCTAGCAGAGCAAGAGCTCTCGAAAATTCATAAGCTCCCAAAAGGAATGTGCCTTTTACTGTATCTAATGGTAATATTAAACCCTGCCGAAGGCTTTAAGCCAGCCTTGAGCCAAAAGGAACATTTTTAATAGAAATTGGTTTTTTCCTTGCGTTTTCAAGTAATTTAGTTAAACATATGTTCCAACGTAATCTGGAAGATTCTAACAACAGCTTCCATCGTATAGAATAAAAAAAAGTTGTGCGGCAGGAAATCTAAAAGAAAAACTTGAGGCTACAAAAATATAAATATATATATATGTAGATGGACGTAAGATGAGAGGTAATTTTTAGCAATTCAATTATGGCTCAAAGATTTTTTGCTTCTTAATTTTTTTGTTCCCCATCTTCTCACCAAACCTTGCCTCCAACGGCTCCAACCATACACGTCCATCAATAAATACCATTAGTACCTTGTTTGCGTCTGACAAATTAACACCCACAAGAAGAAGATCCATTCTTTTATCCCTGTTTAATCCGCATTTAATTGATTATATAAGGCACCTTTTATTATACAGGCCGTTAGCCTGTATAATATAGGATGCCAAAAAATTCCAACGTACTGGTTCAGACCCGCCACTTTCATCCTTTATAGCTGTTAAGTGCCTGGGAACCGAGAAAAATTTATAGGAAAAAAAACCTTGGCGTGGATTCAATAGAATGAGGATTAGCATAATTAAATTCCACGCTTTTTTCTAAGCCGCCAATCCAATGGTGCTTTTTATGTAAAGAAACTGAATTAAAATGGATGGGACATAAAAAAATACATTTATTTTCTAACCTTTCAGCGTACCTTTATGAATAGAAGGGACCTATAAATCAATATCTTTTTGCTTTGAAAATAAATTTGAAGAAAGTGTACTTTCACCGAAAAGCTGTTTCAAGCTGAGAAAGTTTGATGACTTGGAGAAATTCCTAGAATTGAGCTAGGAAAAAGACGGGTGTAAATTATTCAAGTAATCCATATGTATATATAGATACGGAGGTGAGAAAAAAAGCATGTATTTGTTCAAGAACTGCAGTTGACTTGGCAGTCCTTAGAGATGAGAATGTACACGTGCATTGCCTACTACATGAATAGTTTACACAAATCTGTTAGTAAGTGTCCCAAGGGTTGCCTGCGTTTGAAGGTTCTTGGATAGGATGAGAGACGGACGTTGGCTTGGTGGACTTGAAGTGTATTTTGCATTCTTTCCTTCTACTCCTACTCTTACAGGGGAGGACGTCCATGAACAACTTGTTTCCTCTGCCTTTACTTAACTTACGCGCGGGGTATATGAGCATGAGGAATGATGGTTCTCAACGCTTACATTTTTCACCTGCGTGACAGCTCCAGTGGGTTCATGTTATTCCTTGTAGTAGACACCTCCTATATTTTTCTACATGGACTTGGTTAACTATTTGTAGCGTAAACTATTTTCTCCTGTAATTTCATACCATCTCGTACATTATTTCCCCTAACTTGAGTTCCAAAGTTGAGGGAAAAGTTGTTCTGAAAACTACTACGCAAGAAAGAAGAAATAGCTTCGTATGTAACTTATACCTGCTGAGAAAAACTTAAGTGGAGTAAGAAAAGAAAATGTTACTTTCTCCGTACATTTTTCCCAGGCATTTTTTTTCTTTGCCGGAGTTAGTTGGCTAGCAACAATGATCTACGTAATTTACTAGATAAGAAATGTTTTCTTCTGACTTGAATAAGTTTACAAAGAAGTTGAATTTGGAAGACAGATTTTTCCAATTTTTCTTTATATAAAAATACTTTAAGGAACCTTCAAGTGAAAGTTTCATTTTACAAAATTTCTGAAACAAGTCGAATAAATTTCTTAATTACAAAATGCTTGAAATACTTTCAATTTATCTTGGTTACAAGAAGCCAGAAAAAGTATATTTTTAGCCTGTAAATCACAACTCAATATTTTGCTGTAAAGTGAAACATAACTGAAAGTTTATGGGAATTCATAAAGTTTTGTTGTTCTGTTGTCTATAGTTACGTGGAGAAGCCAAAGTAGGAATTAAACGTTGATAATTTTTTCCAATGAATTATTATTACAAAACAAAATTCATGGGAGGGAAATTTAGTTGATGAAAATCTATTGAGCTCAGCATTATTGCCTATTAATAATTTTAAACTTCGGTATGCTAATTTTATTCCTTTAAAATTATAGCTTATATGTTTAAAATAAAAATTTTGCATAATCCATGGAAATAAATTTTTATGGGTAATTAAATCCTTCGCATAGTTTCGTATAAAATGGAATATTAATCTTAAAATTCTTCGAGGCGTAAAGCCTTATTCTAAGTACTTTTTTTACACTGAAACTTGACTTCTTGAAGAATCTTAATATACATATAATTTTATTGACAGAATATAATCATATTAATTTTTACGAGCGAATTTTCAATTCCTCCTACTGCAAGTCGTAACACCGCACTATAGCTCCACTCACAATCAGTATACTATAGCACATTCTGGGAAAGTTTTATTACTTCCTTAGCTCCAGTAATAATTGCATGCTCGCTCTTGAGAAGAAGGTGCAAGAGTGAAAAGTTGAGTGTATTTTTAAGTACACACTTTCACCGGAGAAAATCCCTATTAAAGCATATGCATGAATTCCCCCATATCATACATACCATTAATACATACAAATAGATATATCAAAATGATTTGCACAACATAAAGAATTCTTTACTTCACCAGGAGGAGTAAAAAACCTAAAAGGAACTGACTTGAAGCTATTTCAAATATTCTCCGCTACTATACTGCAGGAACAAAAGGATGTTATTTATTTATGGAGAGCAGGAAGCAGAAAATGAGATGTGTTATAAATGCTAGTCAGGTGTCGGCAGTTTCCTTCCCAGGTTTCAAGCATATCAAATCTTCTCCAACGAAGAGCTCCAGGCTCGACCAGGCCTCTCGTACACCATAGCATCTGCACCCCTACCTTTAAACTCAGAAATAATCCTAGGTGAACCCAAGACGGGTAATAGTAGGGAATGGACAGCAAATTTGAGGACGAGATGAAAATAGTGTTAGAAAATAAAAAAAGCTATGGGAATTTGAGTGGAACCTTATCGTAAGCTAGGGTTATTTTACCATTGCATTGCTCAGGCCATTGGAGGAAAAATCCCAACTGCTCATAAAATAGGAGTGAGACTACCCTCTAGTTTCCTCCATACAGGTTTTATGATACCGCAAGATTGGTTTTACCAGCTCATAGACTCTAATGTATGTACCTTCAGGGATAGCTAGACGCCAGCTGGTGAAGGAGCAAAAATGATAGGATCCTCTACCATACATTACAATTCTAAGGATTTTCGGGTTCCAAAGAAAGATACAACACAATCCTAGAGTTTTTCTCCAAAGATATACAGTGAACAATCACATACCTTCTTGGGGTCCGGGGAAAGATACCTGAAAAATGGTATGGTTAAGTATGTGGGTTCATGTGTGAAGGGAAAGCTGTAGGATTTTCCACTACAAGGTTATCCATGGAATTGTTTTCTCTACCTTAACTTTTCCTCTCACTGGCCTACATATGTATTCTACACTTATATACATGAGGTAGTACATGAGCCAAAGGCTTTTGTATGGAAAAAGTACTAGTAACTAGTGAAATGTTATTTTCGTATGTGTACATTACCTCGGGGTAAAAGTATGTTGTTGGCTGTGAGAAAAAGAAGAAGAAGAAGAGTTGAGGAGAAAGTTTTTCTTTTCCTCGCGGACTACTCTCTCTCTCTCTCTTTCTCTCTTGTTGGATGAGCACTATCCATCCGTTGGATTTACTTGCTTTATCCTTTTTATGCTTTTAGAGATTTTATCCTTTTTGCCTATTCTCATGACCAGTAGTGCCGCCGGGAAAAGAGCTTGAGAGAGAATTTTCTCCTCCTTCTATTTTCTTTTCCACACAAGACATTTCATCCCTCAACTGAATTTTTCAACGAGTGAGGTATGCCGGATTTTTTCTATACTTTGTCCCTATTTAAACGAATGGCGTAGCATAATGCCTTTATATCTAGATTTTTCGATTTCTGTGTACACACAAACGCTGTTAATGTAGGCTACACACACATGCTCATAAATACTATTATCCTCTCATCATGACTGTTCCAGTCTTATCGTGCCTTTCTCCTCACTTCAACTCCCCTCGCATCTTTTATGGCCTAAAACACATGTAAGTTTGTCCGGGGAATGGTAAAAACGGTATTCTGTGGCTACCTACGAATTTATTCTCTAGCCATTCCTTTTTATTTTCCATAATTTATTTAGTATTTTTCTTACCATGTCTTGTATGTATATCCATGCAAACCTTCCCGAGTCTTTGAACTTTTCACGAGTTAAATTTATGCATTTTCTCAATTCCTAGATAGATGGATACATATTGAGCAGATGCTCTTTCTACATTAAAAAATCAGGAGATAGTAAAGAGAAAACGGAGCTTTTTTATGGTAGAAGATGAGAAAGGATTGTTGTAATGATTATTGTTGCTTTGGGCTGAGGGTGCCTCCAAGTGTGATTTTTAGGATTGAGAGTGAGAGAGAGAGTGAAAGAAAAAGGAGAGATAAAGGAGAAAAAAGGGAGGGGTGGGAAAGAGAATAAGTAGGGTGATATTTGCATGGAAATGAATGACCTTGATGGATTATAATGGGGAAAACACACAAGCTATTGCCTTTGAGTGAAACTTTTCAAAGTTACTTTTGTAGGGAAAAGGAAAAAAGAAAGGAGGATAGTGGAATGTTGCTGGAGCAGAAAATGTTTTCCTCTTTAAGAGATAGAGAGAGTGTGTGTGTATGTGTGTGTTTTGACGTATATGTGTAGATGTGACTAAAAGTAATTGTAAAGTCCCAATAGACCCCAACTCCCAAAAGGAGTTTTCAAGCAATCAGTGAGAACAAAACTGAGAAATGAAGACGGAGCGAAGAAATGTAAGAGCTTAGATAGAGAAAGATACAAAGAGGACAAACAAGAGGAGCTCGTTGCAAACAGATTCTTACATATGTTTTCCCCATTTGCCCATAAAATACCGTTGAGAATCTTTATCATCATCTGTCACCTCAAGAGATAGCATTCGGAGAAGATCAATAGGATCAGCTAAAAATGTTGGCTCTTGTCGCCAGATTTTTTTTACTCTTTTTCCCTTTGAAAATTTTCTCTTTCCTTTCCTATTTGTCTTGCCAAACAAACTCGTCTCCATTTGACTCTCTGTCTGTGAAATATGATGGATTTACAGTTTTCCTGCTGAAGCGAGTCAACATTGTTCCTGATGACAAACTCGATTTTCTGTTTTTTCTCTTTCCACTCTCCTCTCCATGACTTTGATGCTGTCATCACTCTCGGAAAACTTAGGTGTATAGTGCGGAGAGAGAGAGAGAGAAAGAGAGAGAGAGTTATATGTATATTTTTTTCCTCTTCAAATGAAATTAGAGAGGAAGCTTCAATTTGTATGTCTACGAGCTATATGTCCAGTCAGTTAGAAAGTTTGTTCAAAATCTATTGAGGAAGGAAGTTCAATTGGTCAATATTGTGTAATGACGAGGCAATGCTTGGGGTTATGTGAAAAAATCTCTTTTATTGTAATACATATTATTTTTAAAGGATTTTTTAAAACGAATTCCATTCATATTTCAAGGTGCGGAGACTTTCATTTATTATATACAACATGGCAAATTTCTTTATATTATTTCTTAGATTTGTGACTGTTAGCCAAGAGCTGTATTTGCAGAGAGTTGCAAGAGTTTTTTGAGGACTTTGTGTAATACGTATATTTTTACGCTTCATATGAACAATGTGAATGGTAGAGTTTTTCATATTTTTTAATGGATGTAAAACATTATACTTTTTCAGGCAATTAAAATTACATATTTAGTAGAAGTAAACTCAAGAATTTTTTAAATCCTTTCCAAGCTAATTATTACATAAATACAAAACGTCGTAAATGATAAATTTTTATGCGTGATCATTACTAAGTAATTTTAACGCTCAACATAAATTACCCTTAATTTAAGGTCAGTGTGAATTCAGAATTCATCAAACTCAGTCAACCATTGTACATTTAAAGGTGAGGTATGTCTTTGATTGGTCATATCATAGCATGTAATTATACCATCAGCGGGAAATAAGTGGGTTTTGTGGGGTTCCTGTAAAATTTACAAGCTTTTTATTTGACAATCTTTACATAGAGGAAAGTGTAGGCATAGGAAATCAGGGTAAAAAAATGAATAAAATTTTGGAGAGATAAAAGAACCTGTTACAAAATGACAGGACTCTCCTTTGACTTGTAACATAGTGGAAAATGGAAAGCTGTGAAGTGGAGAAAGTTCAATAAAGCGAAGTGAAGAGAACAGCTCCCATGGCGACGGGTGAACTAATGAAAGTCAAGAGGCTGGAAATAAGAGGGACACCCGTTTGTAGAGAATGATGCCTGTATCGTTGTTGTTCATAACAAGAAACGGGAAGTTCCAAGAGCTGTTGAAAAACTGACGTCCAATTTAATATACATAATTAGCACTACTTCAATGCAATTATTTCCTGCCACCTCCCAATAAATATGGCTGAGGTTTTTTATCGCCCTCAAGGGATTTATGCCCCAAAATACATGACTGCATACTTGTTCTCTCTCATTTTATTCATAGGAGAGCTATATGGGCATGAACGGAAGTTCAATATAACTTATTAAACATTTAGAGGACTTTGTCTTTTTATCACAATTTTCCTTTTCATATTAAGCATTTCAATACAAAAATACAGATATTAGTATGATGGAAAACTGATGTTTAAAATATGTAAGTTAAATCGTTGTAACTTTACAATAGGGAGAGAGAGGACTTTGAAGCTTGTATGATTGCTAGGGATTGCTAGCTATTCGATTTAGTAACAATTATTAGAGGCAGAGAGAGAATTAGAGAGTGACAGAGAGAAGACAATAATAATTCTTAACTCAAATTAATTGCCAACAATGTTGATCCCGAGACTCTCATGCTCATGGCATCGCTTTGATTCACAGGTAATGTAATGATGAACGTGCTTAACTGTAACGTGACTAATTAATTTCAGCACAAATTTTGAAACCACTCATGCGAGGTAATTGGTCTCTACAGATGCAATTTTATGGGGGCTATAATTATTATTTTTGAGAAATTAGAAAAATGATAACAAAAGTTTTACGTTGATACGTAATTCATGGCTGAATTTTGATGAGGATGCAGTGTGTGGTGGGAGTAGGAGATAATCCTAAAAAACGGAACTTTCGGTTTTTGCCACATATGGTCAAAGTGGTGGAAAACATTGGACGCTCGTATAAGACGTCACTACATAAACTACTTCTGTAGCTTTTGCCAACCACGTGGGACCAACTGCTTCTTCAGCATGGGTCTAAACGGCCGAAAATTTAAATTCTGGCCTGCTGTGAACGGTTGCATGGAGCCGGGCCAATAAAAATATTCGAAAAGTGTCAATTAGGTTATCGAAAAATGTTATTAAACATGTACATAAATGGATTTGGTGTTTTGGTAAAAAAAACGCCAAGTTACGTTTTATGCTCTGTTTTGGCAAAAGTGTACAAAGTCGAAAATATTTGCACGTTTGAATAAACCTCAGCCTATTTAGAAAAAGTGTGAGTTGAGTTGGAAATTTCCCATTTATGTAACAGATACTCACATCTTGCCTAGATATAAACGCAACAAATATTTACGCTAGACATGATCAAGATAATTAACAAGTTTGTCAAACTCCATTCCTCCAACTTTGTCGAACTTGATAAAGGACCCAATTTAAATTACAAACAATTTAATTTTGTTTTCTTGTTATTATATCGTTTAATTTGAGTCATAACATTAAATAATAGCTGTGTATGAGCTGCCATGCTAAAAATAATTGATTGTCATCCACTCGCGTGGAGAAATCCTTGCCTGTAGATTCAACGCTCATTAGATTTCACCTCCTGCTGACAATTCTCCTTCTCTATTCTGTAAAACGTTGTTTGGCTTGCAGGTATTTTTGTTGAGGACGGGAGTCAGAGGAGAGGAAGACCATCATAAAAGTCATTTTATTCCCTTGTACATTATTTCATTCCGAATTGTACTTCATTTCATTCAATCCTTTCGGCGAAATTCGTCATATACAGCAACGGCTAAGTTTCAACACATACTAAGACGACAAAAGTTGAAGGAGGAAAAAGGAGAGAGGAAAAAATGGATATCTTTAAATAAAATTGTTGATAACTTCTAAAAAAGAAGGAGAAAGAAACGAAAAAGGTCCCTCAGGCGTATTGCCTTGATTTGAAGAAAAACATTTATTTCTTTTTCCTCATTTTTTATTAAGGATACATCAGTGTGATTCACTCCTTCCTTTATTGGAGGAAACTGATTGGGTATTTTTTATGAGAGCTATTTCAAGTATATTTTACAATTACCTCGAATAATTCTCCCCTTCTCTGGTCTTACGTCATCTGAAATAGGATTGCTGGGCTATTTTGATTTTTTAAAAATAAATTGATAAAAAGACATAGAAAAAGGTCATAACATTTGTCTAAACGTCTTTCTATATTTATTGAGTCCATCTTTGAGTAAAGAATGACGTCCATGAAAGTAACCGTTCACTTTCAAAAATTTTCTTTTCAAGTTGAAACAGATGAGCCACGTTTCTCATTACAAAGAATAGTATTTGGGTAGGAAATTTTATTAAAAAATATCATTTTTTCTGAGTATTTAAAAATAAATCAAGTTAATTGACATAGAAATATTCTAGAATTTTATTCAGCATTTATATTGCCACAAGGATGTACAACACTGGAATGTACGCATTAACACATGGGAAAATCCATGTAGCATGTACCTTATGTACGCCGAAGCTTTTTTGAAGCCTTACATTTTAAAATACTTTTATAAAACTCAAAGAAGGCTGAGAAGCGCACATCAAGCTATTTTATATGATGGAGAAAGCACGTGGGACTCTCCCTGCCTCTCGTTTGCAATTCATTATTTCTTATCACTTTTTCCCTTTTCCCTCTCCCTTCTTCTTCATTTTTAATGGGAAAGTGCAATTATGAATATATGCAAATTCTTGATTGCAATGCTCCATCCCTTTTCATCTCCCAGTTACACATTCATGTATCTAAATGACTTTGCTATCTCGTTTTTTTCGCCAAATGGAATCCAGAATGGCTCCTTCTTATATACAAAATGGCATTACCACATACATGGCCGCAGGTAAGTACGTATTTAAAGAGGAACTACCTTAGAAAACAAATCTCCTTAAAAAGGATATACGACAGAGTAAGAGCAGATAGCCAGAACCTGCTCATTATAAAAAACTCACAGTTTCCTATCGCATGATGAATGCTGAGTGAAAATGAGTTTCTCGTCAGAAAACATTCACTTTACTGGCAACATACATTTATATATGATCATATGGTATACCCATATCTATTCTTAATAAAGGGGAAGTCAGCTTCCCCGGAAATTGCCAAATGACTTATTGTGCAGGGGTAGAGAGAGTGTAAAACTATAAATAACCACTTCTAGCCTTTCCCATATTAAGCAGGAGTATGAGTGTAGTAGTTAAATATCAAGAGCGAAGTAGAGTGAAACGGAGATTTCCAGAACAATATTATAATTATTCACTATATGGTAATCAAAGGAGGAAAAACATTCAAGAGTAATAAAAATAAAAGGCAAAGTGATATGTGAGTAATGACAAATTGGATGATAAAATTTTCCACGGAGTCCATATCTAAATTGCTGAAACTAAAATTCAAGGATATCGTGTCCACATTAATTCATACTTTTTAATTTCCCATGATAAAAATTCCTATTAATAATAATAGAGCATGAAATAATAATACGGAATGAATGGCACAAAGAATGAATAATACTTTTATTCTTAAAATAAAATTAGCTTCCGCTACTCCATTTTTTTTATTACCAGAGAAATTAAATGAAAATAAAGAGATTTCAAAAAACAAAGGTTCCCATGTTCTTTGGTAAGATACGCAAAAAATCCATTAATCATGGATTGAGGTTGGAGCACACTTTAATAATGATAATAAAAAATTAACTTGTTAAAATCCTAAGGCATGCCAACTACTATAAAAAAATTGTATTAAATTAGATGGGGGATAAAAAATACGAAAATTGAGAAAAAATGAATTTGGAAATTAAAAGCTAATCAAGTATACGGAGAGCTGTGAGAGTAGGAGTAGGAAATTTTGAACATGATACTTTCACCGGAGAAAGCGAGGATCTTGAGAAAGGAGTGTAATTTCATGGAGAATATGTGTATATGTGTGAGAATGGAGGAGAAGAGGAGAGAGAGAGAGAGAGATTTCTCTTGAGAAGAAAAAGTGTTCAGCTAATGTAGAGGAGTGAATGGTAAAACACGTGAATAATGTATTGTTACCCATCCCCCTGTTCTTCATGGATATACAAACTTGTTCAGGGTTTTCTTCTCCATGAACAATAAATTCATTTGAGCGTTAGTAACTTTGATTTATGACTCTTTGTTAGTACCACAGCTGGGAAGTATAGGAAGGTTACCTACTTCTCCCTTCCCTACTTTTTCCTACTTTCCCCGGCTCCCTCAATGCTCTTTCTCTGTCTCTGCACTCTCTCCTATAGCTCTCCTCTCTCTCTCTCCTCTCAATAGACTTTTTATCAAATGAATTGGCCGCAGAGTATAATACCCACATGGAATATCCTCCTCCAGCATAAAATGCTCCGTCACAACCTCATTTATTGCTAAATGAATTCTCTCAACTTTTACTCTCAACACCGCATATAGCTACCTCTACTCCTAAGCTATTTCTCTCCTATCTTCAAAATAGATACATACATTTGCCCTCATACACTCCTATATGATGAAACACATAAATAAATGAGCCCCATGTAAAAGTCATCCTGATGGCTAAAAAACTTAATCATTATTGTAATTTCCATGGGAGAAAGTTATATCTCATGAGTAGAAATCATTTTTCAAAAACATATATTGTAATGGCAAACATAATAAAATCCCTTGGGATTTCAGGCAGACTAGAATACGCATAAAAATACCCTGTAAAAATTAACACTTGTATTTCTCACTCCAACACATAAAGAATTACAGTGAATTTTAATCCTCACGAGGAAAGAAAAGATCCATCAGAAAAATCCTTTCAACACGTCTTCCACATACACATACTTAAAGCTCTAAAAAATTACAAGTTATGTCAGAAGTTGGTGAAAATGGAAGCAATAATTAATTATAGATAATGTAAAACATAAAAAATATCCTTAAAAAAAACTGTACAAGCGAAAAGGAACAGCACAAGTACAAGTAATTGAAAAAAGTGAAAGTATCGATTTCTCCAACTCGTCATCATCATCATGAGGAAGAAGAACAAGTGTAAGGAAATGGGCTTAGACTGAGCTTAATATTTTAAGACATGGGTAGGATTAGGAATGGTTCTCTAATGATGCTTTTGTCTAGTGGTGGGGAAATCATAGGAGAAAGCTAGGAGAGAGAGAGACTTTGGGTCCAAAAGAGAAAACAATGTGAGAGGAAGTTGCGGAGAGGCTCGTCTCCCGCCCAAAAAAGAGACAGGAATAAATGTGGGCAAACAAATGTGCCATTTTCCTATTCCAACTCTTAGTATCTTAATTTAAAAGGAAAATTATAATGAAAATAATGGCGTTCATTAAATACAAGGCTGTAATTTTCATCCATCTCTATAGAAAATGAGCTTTTCTCTCTTCTCCTTTCTCTCTCTCTCTTCTCTCTCCACCCTTTAACCATGGAACAACTAATGGTCATGTAATAGCCACACGTTTCCACTCATTCACATAATGTCTTGTTAAACCTGGATTTGAGCACGGGGTACTATTTTCCCTAAAAGCTAGATATATACGAGAAACAAGAAACCATGAAGGACAAAGAAACAAAACGTAATTCCCTCCACATCCCTGTAGCCTCTGAGAATATTTACCCAAGGCTTTATTTACATAGCCAAAAATACGAGCATGGAGAGTGAGCAATCTGCCTGTCGTCACCAACTGGTACTTAAGATACGGGAAATAGAGAGACAGTATTATTATTTCCCAGTGGAATGATTACTTTTGAGGAGGATGCAATGGTTCCATCATTTAACCAACAACGCTCGCTCTTAGCTCTCTCTTTCTCCTTGAATTCCTAGCCTCGCTCTTTTCCCTCACTTGACAACAACAAACTGCTCTCGTCTTGACTTTCGGTCAACTTCAGTTATCTCCTTGATTTAAAACCTCCTTCTCCTCCTCCAACAACACATCTCCTCACTTTGTTCTCTCTCTCTCTCTTTGGCTTTGTGGTCAACCCCAAAAGAGGGGAAAAAGCTAAAGTTTGTATACTCCATCTCTCCCTTCTCCTTCCATCACAAGTATCGTCCTTTTTCTTCAGAACCCTGTCATGTTTTTTTTCTTTCTCCGTCTCAAGAGGAGAGTAAAAACAATATGTGCTTCAACTTGTATCTCTATAGTGGTGAGTTTTGTGTTCACTACTCTTAGGCTTCATGTTCCCGATGAAAGTGACTGATTCGAAAAGGAATGTTGTGAGACAATGTGTATTGTAAAGGAGAAACGGCAAGTCTGGGTGATGATCAAGTCAGGAATTACTTAAATGTATGTACCGAAGTAAGGGAAATGCTCTCAAACGGGAAAGGTCTATTTCTCCCACACAATGAAAAAGCTGACCAAAGTAAAAACTCTAAAGTCTGTATGGTCTATATATGGAGAAAATGGGTAAGATTGACGTGGTGAAAGTGGATTTATTATTCTTCCCAAAGCATTTCCAAATTAATTAAAGTAACAGCTGATTAAACAACACAAGTTTTTACTTTCTCGGAGCTCTTTCTAGACCATTCCCTTCCCCCATATGTTACTCCTACCATGAAAATTAGTATGGAAGTAAACACATGGACCTTTGTATTAAATTTTATTTAAGTACATAATGCTTTTACTTCCAATAGATCATCCTTGGGAAGAAATTACTCGGATAACTTTCCCCAGAGTTATTGTTAGTTTCAACCTACTACTCCTACCACTTCACTGCTGGAGAAATGAAATGCCTACAAGGGAAATGAACCGAAAGGTTCTTTTGTATTAGTTTCCTTTTATTTCTTCCAAGCCAACACGCTTTAGATCCTACTCACCTAATAATAACTCCCTCTTGGCCTACTATATTTTGTTTAATCCCCCAAGCACTTTGATAATTTCTACTATTTATTACCTTAGTAATTTTGGCTAAGGATATACAAACTAGTGGGCTATGTATTACTTAAATTTAATTAATGAGTAAATAGGGAGGTAAAGTTTACTATTCAAATATTATATAGGTTTTATTATCAAGGGAAAGCCAAACACCTGTTGAGGATAAATTGGCATGGGAATTTTTCTGGGAAAGGCTGATCCTCACATGCCATTTAGTTATTAAAGTCCCTGTCTATTTATGTATGTACGTGGAAGGTAATTCCTCCTCCTCTATAACTCACAAACTAGTTTACTATGGCACATTAAAGTTTGAACGAGAGGGTGGCAATGTTACTTTGTTCCGATGAGTGTGGGACTCAGGAGCTGGAATTTTATGGGTTGGTGTATGTATATACGTACAAGGATACGTATTTTTATGTGTCACTATATAGGTATAGGTTATGGCCCATTAATATTTGTAGATCCTAGAGATTGTCCTTATCATGGTAACTTGTTTCATAGCCTGGGATACAATGTGTATGAGTAGACAGTACAAATTGATTTGAGATGCAAATGCGCAACATTTCGTCGCCCATTACTAGTGCTCGTAATTCCTGATAATAAAACTAGAAAAAGAATTATTTTCAACTTTGCCAAATCTACCTATAATTTATCGCACGATCGGTCTCCACTAACCTACTCTTTTTTTACATTTACAATTTGTCAGAGGACACAGTTTTGAGAAATATGAAATACACAATAATTGTTTCACAATAAGGTAAGAACGTAGAAGGAGTAATGACTCACCTTGTGAAGGTAATTGGGAGTATCCATGGGAAGGCGGCTCATTGTCACTGTTACGTAACGTTTGACGATATTAAAAAAATCTCTTGTGTATATTAAAGTTGTAGCAGCCGAAGCACAGACACATATATAGACAATAGTCTTTTATGAGAATATCCTTGAACCGTGAGAGAGAAGAAGTGATAGAAAAAGAAATAAAAGAGTTGGTAGAAGAAGGAGCAATACAAATAGTACGCTTCCTACACCACTCACTTGTATTTTCTCGCCAATGCTTGAAGTTAACTGGAAAAGAAATGAACGCTCGTGTATTAAGCTCCGATCTTCGGCTCTTTACTGAGGCACATTCACACTCCAAAACTCTTGGCATGTTTCACGTGTGTGTCGGCTTCGTCTCTATCTCTCTCTCACTCACTCTCTCTCTCTCTCTCTGTACTCTACAATAAAAGGAACAGTATAGTTACTCTGGGGACGACAACAAATCCCAAAGAGTCACGCACACACATGCTCCTCATTTATTTACACTACAGCCAAAGTCTTGAAGTAGCTTCAAGATTTTTTTCTTCCACCAAATCCCTGTATCTCGTGCCATGAGTTAAAATATACAAATAAAGCAATAGAGCAGAACCATTGACAGTGTATCATCTTAAAATGTTTCAGTGTAGTAGTAGTAGTAGTAGTAAGCTTAGGTAAAAAGGCAAGTGTAGCTTCAAATCCTATCATCCCTGGCAACTTTACCTATCTCTTCAGATCTAAAAGATACAAGAGCTTGACTCATGTATTTTTACATGGAGAGAGTAGAGGGATCTGCATGCGTGGCTTTTGCTATATGGTGGTTAAAGCAAGAGAAAATATGCATATGTTACCAGCTAAAAATCATATATCTATTGTATCGTGTAAATTCAAACAAGTTGGCGCTCGTGAGAAAACAGTTGTGAACAGTTTTTTTGAAAGGAGAGAAGAAAAATTTGGACAGCTCACCAAGTTGTGTAGTTGGGCTAGTTGTAGGGTTGGAGCTGAATTTTTGTCATTACCAAATGTGGCTTTTTCACACTCAAGTCATGCACAAGCCTTTCAACAAGTTCATGGAATAAACATATAAGTTTCAGGGGTAAGTAAATATATGTTGATGGTATTAGTAGGAAAAATGTCTGTTTGGTTTTTATGTGTGCGTGTGTGTGTTATGTACATGTACAAATACAGAGATGTATTTCAAGTTTGGTGATGCCACATTAATACATGGTCATATACATTGCATATATTATTTAGTGTATAATAGCATATATAGTTTTAGCTCTCATGCCTTCTCAATTCACTCGACCAAGTGTAAACATTGAGAGGGGAGAGAAAGATTTGTGAAACAATATATTGCAAAAATCTGTTTACTTTTTCCACCAAGCCGCTAAATGTCAAGAAATATGAGAGTCTGAAGGGTTCTATTTGTATAGGAGCTTTTTTCACTAAAATTAATGGTACTGAGAGTTCCAATCTCTCCAGCTATATTTATGCTTTCTCCCCTTCCATTTCCAATGTACATAACTATAACATTTGTGCTTTAGAATAGAATGGATATAGTTTCTATGTAAGCAATGGAAAGAATTGTAGGGTTTATATGGGGAAACCATACGGTAACTTTTGCTCTCTCTCTCTCTCTCTCTCTCTCTCTCTTTGCCTGCTGTTGTCATAGAAAAACCCGTGATATGACAAATGTTCCAATACCATAGTTCCTATACTATACGAAAGTTACGAGGATATTACCCAGCAGCAGCATGTGCTTATACCACGACAATATCACATTGCCAATATTTATAGTCATTTTTGCTCCACCACTTCCCATGCATTTCTCCATCCTTTTCTCTCTTCTTTTCTCCCTAGCTAATAATAATGTTCGAATAAATGCCAAAAAAACTTGGATTTCATAATAATAAGCTGGGCTATGTTACCCATAAATAAACAAAGGGGCAAGGTTAACTAAATAAGAGGATCATCTTCTATATAGGAAAAATGGCAATGATGAGAGAGGGGAGAGAGAGAGAGATAGAGAAAGAAAGAAGAGGAAGAAGGAAAATATTGTTTCTTTCAGCATTTATTTAATATATAGGAAATTTGGAGTGAGCATACATTTTCCTTGGGTTCTTTACTACTACTGGCGTAGTAGATACTATATATTATAAGCATGGGACCAAGTAGCATTTCAAAGCCATCCAGCTGTACTAAACAAAATAAATAGCACTTAATCAGAGGTAGTTATGTATGGCTAAGGAGTAATTAAATTGATGCGTCGTTACCCGTTGAATAAGCGCTATACTCAAGTAAATAGCTTTTCCCCAACGATTAGTAGTAGAGCATAGGATAGAAGGTTAAAGAGAGATATTTCCCTATAACAAAAAGGTCGTTGGAGTTGATATGGAGAAAAAAAATTATTTAGTGTCAACAAGGCACTTGAGTGTTGCTTTTCCCTTTAATAGACTATTCATATGTCTCCCCTTTGAATTTATAAGCACCTTCTTCTTCTTCTTCTTCCTCCTCCTCCTCCTTTACTACTCCAAGTGGAACACTCATAGTTTACACAAACTTTAACTCTCTATGAATCCCCTCTTTCTCAAGCTGTTCCAAACTGTTGAGATTCTTTTTCAACATGGAACATACCCATGTTTTTAAATACAACTTTACATTACTATAACTTACTATATACACTTTTTAGCTATACACAGCCCATGAAAATAAGGATGAAAGTGAAGAAAAGTTCTGGTCAGAGTCTGACCTTGAACCATTTTTCTTATTTCCTTTTTATTTTGTATTATTTACACAACCCATATATCATTGATTATGATAATATTGCGAAATTCTCATAGGTGTTTTCATATAAATATTTTTCTCTCTCTATTGGTTTTATTAGAAAAATCTTATTACAAAAATTGCTAGAAACAACTGTAAAAATTTCGAGTTTACAAGCACTGATATGAATTCAAGAGTTTGTGTAAACATGTTTTTATTTATAAAGCAACCAAGTGTATGAATTTGTGGTTATAGGTTATAATAGTGATTAAGCTAGAAAAGCATGAACTGGAAAACATTTCCAAATTTATTGTGGTTTTATATACGTGAGAGAAAAATGTTTTTGTTTGAAACAGTACAAATTTCAATTTCCTCTATACCCTTACTATTACGAAATTTTAATGGGAAAAATAGCACGTAGAAATAATGTTGAAGGGAAACTTTTTATAAATTGTAGAGATACCTATGGAATGAAAAATCCGGAACAATTCATGTGAAAAGGGAAATTCTTCAAAGAACCATTCTATAACATAGCGGCTTTTTTTATCACTAGAAAACACCAACAGCTTGAAACAGCCGGAAGTTGTATTATTCATCCTATCAAACGTACATACATATCTACGTAAACCTCATCGCTCCTTACCTAGCTTTTGTAGCATGTAATTTATTTCAACACTCAGTCAGTTTATAAACGGATATTTGAGGAGCTTGAAGATATAAGCTGAGGCGACGCTTTTTTTTAACCGAAGGATTCATTAACCTAAAAATATGCAAAAACTTGATGGCTTACTGCACACCCACTAACTACTACTACAGCAGCCGTCAGTACTTTTATTACTGTCAGAGGTCTATCTATAGATACATGTGGATTATGTGTGAATTTATATGTGAACATAAAAATTCTCGACGTGCTTGTAAAGCAAGTACTACTACTTTAGTACAGAGAAGAAATGTTAATAAAATCCCGTGAATGTTTAAGAGCCTCGGAGCTCACTGAGATTATTAAGGGTAGAATAGAAGAAGAGAATTTTCCCCCAGAATATATTAAAGGAATAAAAAGATGGAGAATGTGAGAGGAGGAATGTAGCCAACGTACATAATTACTTGCTTTATAATGTAAGAAGAGGGCATTCGTAATGAAATAGAGTAAATCTCCATTTATCACTCGTGAGCAGAACCCTGCTTAATTACAGTCGGGTTTTAATTTAGCATAACATTTTGCACTTGACAAACTCTCACTTTCCATCAACTCTACTACTACTACTACGCCTGTATATACATACGTATATTTATGAATAGCTACACGTATATAGCTCTGGTACAATTTACAATGCAAACTATTGCGAAGCTCATATATGCACATAATAGAAAGTCATTGAAAATCTGGCAGACAATTCACTCATCAACTAATGTCATTGTTCCTTCACTTTTCAAAGCTCAGTTGACTGAACTGTAATAATGTTGAGACTTATGCATCATACTGTTTATATTGTATGTGTAGAAGCTCCTTAAGTTCTTAAATTGTTTTTAATGCCTATCTCTCAACAAGATAAAGTCACATCAGATAGTCTCGAGGAACTTCATTATTTTCCTACATGTGAAAATGAGAACTGATGAAACCATAGGAAATTTCTTGTTTATTTGACTCTGTCCTATCATTTCCAATGGATTTTATCCTTTCAAATAGAATTCCTCATTTGAATTTTTAAAAGCTCCCAGGTTAGATTTACGTTCCATTGGAATGACCTATGATGTTGTTTAAACTTGAACTTATAACTTGGTCCCTGAACGTTTTACTTAACGTATTGCACCTTAAACCGTATGAATTTTTTAAATTATTATTTAGAAGACTTATTTCCTTGTGAAATAAATAAGTTGGCGGGAGTTGGAACTGTAATGAAAACTTTTCTTTTTTTCCTTTCCACATTTATAATTGGTTCATTAGGGTTAAAGTGTGGTAGTATGGTCGGTATAAGCAATGTAGAGTAAGAACGACAGCTGTAGAACTGTCGAGTGTTGGACTTTTCCCTGACACTTTGACTTCTCGAGACATTCCCAACTCTCGACATGCTATTTCTTTTCCATATCCTCCACACGTAGCTCTGTCCTCCCTATATATAACATTTCCTACCAAGCATTTCCTCATTCTTTGAAGGATCTTGCAAGGCGTGTGTCTTTATATATAATTCAAAATAAACATGGAAGAATGAAATATAGTGTGGGCCACGTGACATTACCCAGGCCATGCTACTTCCACAAGTATTGTAAGTTGAGTAGTAAAAATTAATGAGTTTTCACTTGATAGTGTCGGGAAGAGAATTCTTGTTTCTGACGGCTTCTACAGCCTGCTCCTGTCCACAGACCATTAATGTGACAGAGGAGGAAAAGCTGGAGCGTCAGCTGACAACCTCTATTATCACCCTAGGGGTGTAATAACAACGAGGACAACCACAAGACAATGCTATATGGTAATAATGTTATCTTTAGCATATAAACTCTAATATTTATTCTCCTCCATGCACCCACACATAAATTTCCTTAGGAGCCTCCATCTCCCAGAACATCCCCAAAAGCTGAATCGCACTTAAATAGAACAATTATTATTATTTTGCAAACCCAAAAGGGATATCCTCGCACATCAACCTCCTTCCAGAAAAATAAATTCAAACCTACACACAATCCCTCCATATGTTCCCTCCCAAGCTACATACTACATAAAAATGAAGATTTCTAAAACAAATCCGGAAATTGTCTCAATTTTTTCTACATTATGTAACAAGTCCAAAAGGGGAAATCTGAGCGACATCCTCCTCTTCGTCTTTTTTCACCTCCATAACCATAGCCCGGAAAAATAGAATTTCCTTCATAATAAAAGTTCCATCTAAGCAAATGGAGCTCCAGCGAATATCTATGTACATGTATAAATTAGACAGAGTATGTGACAGGGATAAGCAGAGAGTGTCAGCTCAGCATGAATCATGTAGTGTAGAAAAAAGTGAGGGAAAACAACAGGTGCCTTTTGATCCAATGTCTCTGTCAAGGAGGACGGGAACGTGAGAAAATGTCTGATGGAGAAAGGAGGTAGTAGATATAGCTCTTAGCCATATATAATATGCACGTGCTAATAAAGTTGCATAAGTCTAATACGAAAATAAAGAGAACCTCACGTCATTTCCCTTTACTTATTTTAAGCTCACATTCCCTCACCAAAAGTGACAGGTATCTTTTGGCTATAATAATTACATTTATAAACGACTGCATCAAAATGTGCTCTTATAACATGTAGAAGTTAACAAGCTATCAAACTCAATAAATGGGAAAATCACAATCCAAGTACTACAGTACTATTGAAGAGAAGAAGAGGTTGAAACACGCCAAGGGAAAAAACTAACGTTAATCCAGTGAGAGTCATCTTTCACACATGATTTCACAGCCGATTAATTCCTTTTCATGTAAATGTGTGTCTGCCAAGGGAGAGCCTATCAATAACAAAAAAGGATTCATTCATGACAGGGTTTTTTTATAGATACCAAAGTATGTGTTTTTGTATTTATGTACATTCGATTTTTTTTGCAAAAGATCAATCAAGCTGTAAATTCAAGTAAACATGCGTTGAAGATATAGAAAAAAGAGAAAAAACAAATGATATATGGGGGAACGGAAGCTTTGAAGGTATTTATGACTTTTTCAAGGTCAATCATCAAAGAAACATTAGCTATGTACCAAAGTCTAGGAAAATCCTACATTGATTCTTCTTCTTCTTCTTTCAAGAAGAAAAAGAAAAAGGAGGAAAAATGAAGAGAGAAATGAGAGGAGGAAGACAAAAAAAGCAAGCAAAATCTTTAGTAGATTTCTTGGTCCTTGGTAATTGAGGGGCAATGGTGCATTAATCGAATATTTCTTGTAGAAATGGCTGAATCAGAGAATGTTTGCTCCTTTATAGGATTTATCATGGCCTGAAATAGGTCTCCGAATTCCGTCACCAGTTATTCACCCTATAATATAGACAGACTTTTTCCCCAGCTCTTTCTGGTCGAAAAAATAAAGAAATGTTCGAGAGGCTTCGGAAAAAGAGCTATCCTTTGGATTTATACGCTTGGAAAACTTTTACTTTTTTCTTGTCTCTCTCTCTCTCGCTCGCTCTTGACTTCCCATGTGCCTCCAGCATATCGAATTCACTCTCAAATGGTTACTTCTATTGGAGCATCCTTTTTAACCCAACAAAAGCACATTACTCAGCCGCGGGGACTGTAGTCTTCTTCCCTCCAAACATCCAAATGATGAAGACGAACTGGCCTGGCAGGGCTACAAGAGGAGTTACCAAAAAAAATAATACTACGGGACAAGAGAGAGAGAGAGAGAAGAGACTAGAGAAATAGAAGAGTCTACAAGAGGTGGAAGATCAAACAATAAAAAAGTAAGGGAGAGTGACAGCAAACATTCGAATAAAAAAATATACTCCTTTTAGCTCCGAGTCTTCAACCAAAAGAGAGAGAGAGAGAGAAAAAAAACCAAGAGAAAAGCCCCAAACTTTCCTAACTACTACCTTTTAACTTTCACCACCCTCAAAAATCGACTTTCCCCTCAAAGTCCAGCCTTTATAGATATAAGTTGTGTGAAAATAAAAATATATTCAAGCCACCAAAAAAGGCTTCAAGTATAGAGGTTCCTCAGCCTGAAAAAAATCCTATATGGCAGATATCGTGAGCTGGCCTGTCAAAAATTGAGTTATGAAATCCAGAAAATATTTCTAAAAGTTAAGGAAATTTGATAAGACAGGCCTCACAAGTTGTAAAAGTACCAAAGCCATTATGAGATTACTTGAAGCTCAACTTCTGAAACAATTCTTTTATTTCCTGATACAAAAGTTGAGGCGGCTCTATATACATACTATAACATTTCTTACTATGAATACAAATGCATGTATTTCTTCTGGTCTACATACATCGGACCAAGTACTCTGTATAGTATTTTCACATGAATCCATGTTTCTGTAAAGAAAATACAAAGAGAACAACTTTTTTAGGTTTAGAATTAGAGCTGCGGAAATGTTGGATTTTAGCATGTTAATACATTATTGTGGATCTGTAGTATGTAGAAAGAATGCAATTATACTTAATGAATTGAAAAAGTCTACAAGTTAGTCAAATACTATAAATAGCGGGATAGGGGTGAAAGTAGTGAAAGTCCGGAGAAAGGAGGAATAGGTGAAAGATGGAGCTTTCACTTGAGACAAAGGTAATGGCTTTGGTGGAGTTTGAAAAAAGGAAATGTAAGTAAGTAAAGGAACTTTGTATGTGGGTTTTCCTTGCGGGTCCGCTGAATTTTCTCCATCGACTCCGACGTCTATTAATGTCTAAGAAAATTCATGGGAGCCGTGAGTTTTGTGGAAGCTCCATGCTCTTTCTCCTTCATCCTTAGAGTGGTCTTTTCTCACACAGTATAGGGCCAGTCATTTAAGACATGGAAACCAAAACTAACGACCGGCTCTCTCTCCCTCTCCCATACATAAATGAACCGAAGCTCTTAAACCACCAGGAACAAAAGTACTTCACACTCTCAATACCGTGTCACAAAGCACCATAAAGTCTCCACTGAAACAACTAACCTAGAGAATTCATTCTAACCTACAAATCCTTCCTATTGTTTGCATTCCAATCCGCTACACTACCCTCTTGTACTTTCTTTAATAAAAAACTCTATGCACGCTGAAACCAATGCTCCTTGCTAATGACACGTGAGAAAGTCACGATCACATAAGTATTAATGTACCTAAAATCCTTGTGCAGAGACGTTTTTAAGTTTTATAAAACATTTTCTATTAATGCAAAGAAAAGGGTGAAAGTTAATGCCGGTGAAAGTAGGATGACGTAAAAAAAAGAAGAATACCGTTTATTTTTAATACAAAAATTAAAAAAGTTTCAACCATGAAATTCCTTTTGGGTGTGACGTAATTGAAGATGAAAATGAATTTTGAATGTTTTATTTTTATACAAAATTTCCATACATATTTTTCCCCGAACTAGAATGCATGTTGTGGAAGGAAATTGGAGAAGGAGGATAGAAAAAGTAAATATATTTTCTCCCAGGATAAGTTTCTCAACAAGTTTGTAAGTTTCTAATTTCCTCCTGACAAGATCAGCCTTTACGAATACCGAACAGTAAATAAAATTTTATGGGGAAGCAATGTCGAGTCAATTCATGTGTCCTTTAATGTAGACTTGAGTCAAAAAGTTGGGAATAATGAGAGGCGAGAATTGTTTCCAATTTGTTAATGATGAAACTTTTTTTTCATTCTCATGCTCTTCCTTTGGATGTCTATACTTTTTTAGTAATGCAGTCGTTCCGTCTATCTTCCAAATACCAGCAAAGCCATGGAAAACAACTGATATGCCACTTAAATTCAATCACATATATCAGTTGCTCCTACTTCAGTCACATCAAGTAGTAGCCAAGGATGTAACATAGCTCAAGCACATACCCTTGGAATTTCAACACACGTAGTAGTACAGCCATACACACGTACACCTCTCATCAGACCAGAAAGATAGAAAAGAAAGAGTCTCTCAAGTCATTTTGTTTTGATTAAAAACTTTGTCAGCGAACAAAACTTTTCTCCTCCCGTATCAGCCGCATACACCCTTTGTAATTATATATTGAGGATTCCTTATATATAGGGAATCCTTCCATAAGAATATTCCTAACGATTCTTCTCTCTCTCTCTCTCCCTGGCATTTTCAATCAGCCTTCCCTGTCTATTTCTCACTCACTAAGTTTCTACTCTCCTGGGCCCGCTTTCTCTCCTTCCTCCTCCTCCTCCTGCTTTCACTCCCTAGATAATACTCGAGTGATTTTTTAAATTCCAACTAATTTAACGGCTAGTTTATTCAACACATTCTCAAGTTTCTTGGTTCCAGGATTCCGGTTTTCCAACCAATTAACAACCTTTTCTTACATAGAAATGAAATTTTTGTAACACTGTTACAACACAAGGTTCTACTTTCCCAGGAAGATTTTCAACTATCCAGAATTTATTCATGCGCTCCACTTACAATTAGCTATGCAAAATGATGGTATGGATTCCATAAATAGATTTGGTCTGAGAGTTTTGGAGGCAACGAGAAAATTTGTTGTGAGGAAAAACCTCAAAGACGACATTTTTTATGAAAAAACCTCTGTCAGTGATGGAGCTAAAAGCTCTCCCATGTGCTCAAGTACATTCGATTAAAAGGGAAAGTAGACAGTGAAGGATTCATGTGTTAATGTGTATTTGTCCAAAGCTCTTAACATTTGTTAGGGGTACATGAGAGGAAATGAAAAAAATATAAAAAATAAGGGAGAAAGTAAGAAAGAAGAAAGGGAAAGAAAAGTGTCTATTTCATTTGTCAAAGTTTATATACGGGAGGGAGCGCATTAGTATGGAGAGGAGAGGAATGCTGAGAAAAGCACCGTAACCACGAGTAATAAGTGCGAGGAAAGAAGACCTTAGACGACTCTGGAATATAAAAAGCACAAAAGAATAATAAGAAATGAAAGGGAGAGGAATGGAGCGGTAAAGGAAAACGGACTAAAATCTTATCACCAAGTTAATAGCTAATTTCCGCCATCCAGTCAAACCTCGGAGTTTCTGGAATTCAAATGTACCTTCCCTCCTATATACAAGCAGGAGAAAGTTATATAAGACTTTAAGGAAAAAAGGAAAGGATATTCCATGGTTAAATCTAATTGTAGGAACTGGAGAGCTATAGGAAGCTTGTGTGTGTATTATGCGTGTGTATTTGTGTGTTTGTGAAAACGTGAGTAAATGAATAGTGACTCTATGAAAAAAAATATAAAAAAGAAAGCAAAGATGTGAAATGGAATGTTGGTGAAAAGTGTTGGCATCATGAATGGACTACGAAATTAAGTTGGTCAACGTAGATATAGAAATGAGGCTTTCTTGAGAGGCAGTTTTCTGATGAACGACCATTGAGACTTGTAAGTAAACTCTCACACGACTATTTCTTATGCTTTCTCTCTTTCTCTTTTTCTTCTCTCTCTTTCTCTTTTCTCACAATGACACTCAGCCTCTTTGTATTTGACCACAAACCACTTGGCAGGTTTTTCCGTCCATTATTTCATTTCTTATCGCTTTCTTCCATCCCATCTTAAACTGGTGGGGGAACTTTAGTTCAATATTGAACGTTTTTCAAAATAAGTTTTGTCAAAACTTTCTCGACTTTCTCTGACTCATTTTCTTTTACAATTACTTTTTGTCCAATCAAGTTTATTTTAATGGAGAGTTTGTATTGATGGAGTTTGTTTCATTTTTTTTTGTAACGATTTTGATAACATGTCTATTTAAAGATTTCTAGATATTATTATCCTTGCTTTTATCACGAGTGCCTTATAGATTTTAAATGAATGGAGGAGAAATTTCATTGGGTGGTCTAAAATTAGGAAGCAAATGTTTAGGATATTTCGACGAATAAAGTGAGTTGTGCCAGTTACTCAGGATCCAGCAACGAAAGTATAGAGGTTGCTCACTCTTTGACTTTAGATTTCCCGTAATAAATCCTGCACTCGAACCAATACATCTGAGGATTGATGTTTGAGTGAGAGTTGTAGTGGTTAATTTATGAGAGTGGAGTTAGGGAAATCCCCTAATCATTTATCTTCCAATTCTCCTCTCCTTTACTATTTGTTTAAGAGACAGGACCGAGACACTCAAGCATAGTTAATCTATTGACCCATTAAGTTACGTAGATTTCTATGCTACGCACTATAGATTATAATCAATGTAGAATATAATGTTTGCAATTGCCAAAATCCACTCATTGGAGGATTTACAGGAAGCAAATAACCTATAAAATCACATGATTTTCAACCCCATTAATTCTGTTTCAACATTTTTTAAGCAAGCTTAGAAATTGTTCCTTCATCCTAAAAATTTTCAAGGTAAAGCTCCGGTGATGAAAAACTACTCATTTGATCATGGGCTACTTGAAAATACATGATGACAAAGTATTTCCTTATTTGTACACGTTTTTCGAATACTATTGCCATTTCTACTATCGATCTGTGTCCATATTCCAATTTATATGTGCGTGATTTATACGGATACAATTTAAAGGGCTAAAGCCCAACAAAATAATTTCCCTTGTTGACTTTGCAATGAGGTCACTAGAAAAAAATGTTATTGCAGCATATGTTTCCACAGACATTACGAAATAAATTTTCTCAATCCTTTGATGTCCTTTAATTTCCCTGTACATGAAACGAGCCGCTGGGTATCTTCAATTCAATACTGCAAACTGCAACTGTAACGCAGATATAATATTACTTTTGAAGTAGAACAAAATTCGAGGTCATGATAAAATTTGCTTTCATTCTCATCGCACACGTTCAAACGAGTAAACAATAACATGTGACTTTGAAGTTAGGCCGTTTCCTGGAATCTACAAGGTGAAACAGATGGATAATTTCCTACTAAATTTGTTCAAATGAGCAAAGGACGACGTGAACAATGAAGCAGCTATAGAAGCACGGACACGTGTGTGAGTTGCCTAAATTTTCTAAAATTAAACACTTCCAAAGAGAGGGAGGATAATCAAACTTGGTTCCGACACATGCAAGCCGCAGCTATCATAATCATGCGCTTGGCATCTAATCCTATCAAATGCGGCTTTTGCTGAGCAAAAAAATTATAAACATTGCCGGACAGCCTAGTTACTTTAGAAGACTAAGAATAAGCAGAGATGCATTTCCTAGGGAATTTGAAAATAGCCTTGTGAGAAAAGATAAGGAATTATATAGGGAGTAAATATTAAGTCAAATTGGAGGAAATAAATTAGGTCCACTTCTGTTCCAGCTCTATAAGAACAAGAATTTATTTTAGAGGAAGAAAGCGCATCATTTCCCTTGAAGATGAAATCAAGAGCCTGAATAATTGATGAAGTTGCTGTATAATAATTATTGCTGCCACTACAACAATATCCTCACTCCTTCGCGTCATCTCCCTGGAACGTGGAACTCTGAGTTATTCTACAACATGGCCAGTCATTCCGACGGCCTATAAACTATCCTTGGGAATTTAAAACAGAGAATAATGTTTAAGTCATAATGGAATGGAGAGGAAGGCTGCTCAAAGGACAGAATTTACAATGACTTTTCCTCCTTAACTCATGGACTTGAGCAAGACGGATATAGGATATTTCTCATTTCCTCCGAATTGAATCTGACGACTGACAACGACGAGTGCTTCCCCAGGCCAAAGACATTATGAGGAAATTTATGTTGTAGTTACTGGGAAGTCTTTTCCTATACACATATGCTACTACTTCCGAGGAGAAAGCGGAAGGGAAAGAACTCCTATCTACTACCACACCATTACAAGGACATTGGAACGTATGTAGTAGTTATAAGTATAGAGAGAGAGAGAGAGAAAGAGCAATGGAAATAAGTGATTTAAACTCAAACGCCCAATCCATTTATTTCACTCATGCAAAACCACCTCAACAGTCAAGAAGGTTTGGCCCTCTTAACGTTCTTCTCTCTTCCAATGCTCTCATCTGTGAAAAAAATGTGTTCCAACTCACTCCCACACTACGAGCACTCCAACACTTTCAATGGATCTATCTGTCTATTTATCTTCACTATACATACGCTCTTCCAAAATATAACCAGCCTCCGTCACCATTAATAGAGTTGAAAGCCAAATTTTTCTGAACAGTGAAAACACACACTTTAATGTTAATGGATTCCATCCTTTGGATTTTTTTCACTCACCATTCGATTACCCTACGTCTTTCTTTCCACATCCACCGTCAGTTTTCCTTTTAATGCTGTTTTCCCCCCAAATTCTCCAATTGAAAAAGAATTGTACCTTCCTATCTAAATCACATAATTTTTCATATATTTAGGTTTTACAATATTTAATTTCATATCCGCTCGAGCTATATACTCTCCAATTCTCAATTCAACAGCAAGATAAAAATTCATGCGAGTTAACAACCCTCTTTGAATTACCTTTCTCCGGAGAAAGTTTTCGGATTATGGGTCCATTAGAGAGCTTTATCCCTTTTAAAAGGAGGGAAGAACATATTGAAATTATGTATAAAAAATTTAGGAGCAATGGGGCTTTTACTTTACTGGTGTTCTACGTTATTGCGTAGCATTTAATGGTATGGGAAGGGGAACATTTCAAATATGAATGAAGCTTCGTAGTATTAAAAATAAAATGCGGAAACTTGAAGGATTTTTCAGGGACTTACACTCTAATTATTAAAACGCTTTTTCTGTTGTTAAGTCATGAAATTTTTCTAGTGGCACTTGAGCATTGGGAGGAGAAAATTTCCTGGACTTTTGTCCATTCATGGAGCGTATACAAAAGAATATTATAGGGAAACGTGAAAATATTGTGTAAACAAGTACTGTAATTTTCCGATCGTAATATGTGCTAAGACGGAAGAGGAAAAGGACCTTCTCTTCCTTCCAATGCTTTATGATGTAAAACTACAGGTTGTAAATTTTTTGTGGCAAAGGAACATAATATTGCTCTATTTTCTTCCCCAAGGTTTTTTCCCTTCTCTCGCTCTTTCCCTCTCTCTCTATCTCCCGTCTGGATATTAGACTTTGTTGGAGAGTAGTAGTTTTTACAAAAGAAGCAGGCCGATGGTTTATTGATGTAGTGTGGAAAAAAGGAGTGATGTAAGATCTATACTAAAAAGGTACAGACGAATAAAAAAAATGTAAACGTTCCATTTTTAGATGAGCAATACTATATTGAATACAATATACCCCGACTGGATCATTTGGGATGGAAAAAATGGCGTGATATAGTCAAGGAGAGAAGACATATGGTTTCCGCCAATACTCTCCTCAAATGTAAACGGGTTGATTTTTTTCTTTACTATTTTTCCTTTTTTTTATAAAGAAAGGAAAGGGGAGAGGAAGGCTGTTTGAGATGGAAAATGTGTGGAAAGATCCAAATATATTAATGATATAGTGCGGATATTTTGTTGGATATCCTGGGCCTTAGCATTTCCTCCCCAAGATTTCCCCTCCTATACCCGAGCAGAGACTGACTGAGAGAGTGAGCTTCCTTCTGGGATATTACATTGGTATTGAACTTGAGGGTAAAGGGCCACAATTCAAGTTGATAAGTTGATGTGACAGATGTTTCCGAACAGGAGATAAGCCATGTCTGTGCTTGGAGAAATGTTTGAGATAAAGCAGAGAGAAGGAGAGGGAGAGAGAGAGATAGGAAGAGAAAGCAATGGAGAAAGTGTGCACTTCTTCATCATGTTCAGAAGTGAAGGAAAACCTAAAGGAGAAAGTTGGTTGAACGTCAACATTTTCGTCATTAAATAATGGTCAATAGAGAGGACGTGACCAAGCATCTTCCTCCTTTGATGCTCTTTCACAGAAATCCTGATTAGATGTAGCTTTCTCCCTCGTCTTCGTCTTCTTCTTCTTCCTCTCCTACTTTAAGTTCTCAGTTTATTTCCTTCATTGAAGAGTTCCGCTCTTTTCACCTCAACCCTAAAGAAAGATACTCTTGAAACCTTCTCAATCCTTAGTAACACACTCTCTTCATCATCCCTTGTTTTCCTCCGTTCTACTGCTACTACTAACCTAAAGCCACTCGAAATCATTAAAAGAAACTTTATTTGAGTTTGTCTCTCCTTCTAAACTCCCTTCCGCATTGTATGGGATAGTTGCCATCATTTGATTGCCTCATTTAGGCTGAGTAAGTCAACATAGAGTGTAATCATTTCAAGCTTTTACATAGCACTCCACGAACACATATGTTGTAGCATTTTGAGAAAATAACATTCGTCTTTTTCCCTGTAAAAGAATATTGAAATTTCAAATAATTTAACTTGAATTTCTCTCCTTCACGTGTACTTTGCGTCTATAGACTTTTGGTATCATGTTTTAGCAGAGAGCTAGTAGCATTTGTTAATGAATTTATATTCAAATTGAATAATTCCATAGAATATATTTTATCAAAAACATTTTGCAAGGTTTCATGGAATTTTAACCAAGACTTTAGTTTGTATTGTAGGAAGTAGATATATGTATGTAAACGTGTAATGTATAGTTTCTGGGAAATTGTGTGATTTTGTATTGTACATATAACCAAAGAGAAATTCTCTTATATTTTCATGGAAGTCCTCTTTGATCCCAGCATCCCTTGTTGGTGCAGTACTTGAATACTGTGAAATCCAATTTAAGGGGAAATGTAATGAGGTAGGCCACTTGAACTCCAAAAAGTGACAAGATGTTTCCTTAATTATCATCAAATACACGGGACCTGTACTAAAGGTAACTTTCCTTGTATTTACATAATAATTTGACTACTGCCAACGTAATGTGGCACACGTTTTCACAACAAAGTAACGATTCGGAGTGGCTCAAAGCAGTTCTTCGGGTTTTGCAACGCTCATTGAATTTTATTAGGGAGGTAAATCACAAATGCGCATTAAATTCAAATTCTTGGAGCAAATATGATATTTGAAGTTTGAGGATTTCAACGGAAATTGGTTATCATGAAGTACAAATGAGGCTATTTGTTTAAAAGGTATATGCTTGAAAATTTGTGGGAAGGAAATTTTGGTAAGGCATTATAACTAATATTTACGACTAGTAAATTTATGAAAGTATGGCTTCCTCTGAAATTTCATACGTCTAATTTACTATTGTATGCGTAAAAGCTACGAAGGTCAATATTTACCAGGGTACATTTACAGACCGAGGAAAAAGGATTTCCTTCGTATATGTATATCAATAATCTTAGGTAATAAGGGCTTGGGCTAAATAATTGAAATGCAAATATTTTATTAGAATGTCTTTAGAATAACTGGAAAAATTTACACGAGAATTTAACCTTTGGCGTTATATTCCCAAATTATTTCGACTTCCGAGAAATCATCACTACCCTATCTAAATGTTGATTGGCAAGAAATTCATGGAATGTAAATTAGAATGCTATAACGAGTACCGGTAAAATCGGTATGTGTAAATTAATTGTGGGGTGAAATTTATATGTTTATAAATAGAGTATGGTGAAAGTTACGCGTGCAAATGTTAGGTTGAAAGTTAAAACAATAATACATAATTCTGAAAATTAGAAAGTGTTGACGTACCTAAAGTTACGCAGTATATAATGGATAGGAATAGAAAGTGTAGATGATGGAGATTGTAGATGTAATCTTGTAAGCTGGGAATGGAGGCAATGAATTAGTTGGGAATGGATGTTAATGAAGCGATTCAAAATTAGAGGGCTGTGCATCTCATGAAGATCTAGACACCTACTTATAGGGCTTTTTGTGGCCATAATGAAATGGAGGGCTGAGGTAGTTTAATTTACTCAAGTTTGAACGCCAACAGGAGGATAATGCGACTTAAATGGATTTGTTTGAGTCATAAGTTTTGAGTAAATGGCACAATTGTTTGTTCAACGGATGACTATATATAGTATAAGGCACAGACATAGAAAAATAATTAGTCAACTTAGTTGATCGGAGCTTGAGCTTTATAGCTCCGGTCATGGGTGAATTATGTAGGAGACTGATACGATTCTCAATTGACAGATCATTACCACCATTTCTACTAGAGCTAGCTTTGAGCAAGGATTGGGTTATTTAGGAGAGAATACCAGAGTTATATTGAATCTAGGTTTAAATCTCTAGGCCATTTTTCAGTGCCTAGGATCTCTATATGGGAAGGGATATGTATGTGAAATACGTGACAAGGAAAGATTTTCTCTCTTCGTAGGAAATACTTGCTTGTGTGTACGTATATACATATATAAGCTCGTATGTAAGAGTCTCTGACTCTAAGCTGAAATGGAGAGAGTGAGTTTGGTTAGAAGAAATAGTCATATCTTTTCCAATGGGTTTATTTCAAGTAGTTTTCTCTCAACTCTTTTTCTCTATCTCTAGGGATAAAAACTGAGGGATACATAGGGTTCTCAATTTGATTCATACATACAGATGGAGACGTGTTGACGGAGAAAGCTTACAGCTATCTTACCACTTGTCTTTATGAACGCCGTCTTCCCTAAAGGTGTTTAAATTATACTAGTGTGGGAGCACATGATACGTATTTTTCTACAGAGAGGCTAATGGGGAAGATGAGATAGAAAAATTCGCTGAGGAAAGGAGATAGGATGAAAAAGTCAGGGTGTCTGTGACAAAATTACTCCAAGGATATGTGCATAAAATATGTATAGTGAAAGCATAGTGAAAGTACAGGGAAATTAAAGTGAAAGTAAAGTGAAAGTATAGTGAAAGTATAGTGAAAGTATAGAGAAAGCATACTGGACGTAAAGAAAGTCTGAAAAAAATTATAGAAAAAGCATTTGAAGAAAGTACAGTGAAAGCATAATGAAAGCAATTGAAAGTTCTTGCAAGTATACGTTTCCAGGTGAAAGTATGGCGAAATCCGTAGAAGAAAACTACAGTATATTTCTTATATAGTGGCATCCAAGGGATCCCAGAAATTCTGCCACTATAGAGAGATGCCACTGTAGCGATCCATGCATTTTCCCTATTAAGATTTAAGGTCATGCTAACTCTGAAGCCATAATCTCAAAATTAGAAGAAATTCCATTGATTTATGTCAAAACTAAAAGCCCAAAATTCTTCAAAATTCTGCCACTATACAGAGATTTTTCAAAAAACCCTGCCACTACAGCGTATTCCTTAAGCATGGGGAATCACTGGGAAGGATTTTACTCTGCCACTGTAGAGGAAATGTCATCTTAGGGGAAACCACTATATAGGGAATCTATTGTATACAAATGTCCAAACTGTTGTTTTCTTCATTTCAGCACTCTTGGCACAATTTGATCATTGTGTAAGTCACGTTTTATTTTATATTAAAAGTCTTGCACCATGCTCTCAGCTGATTTCATAGAACTACTGCTATGTAGAGTTCCAAGCAATTTAAGCCAAGGCAAGGGAAAAGGTTAAATTGGAAGAATCCGAGAAATTGTTCCTCCATTGATTTATCCATTATTCAGAAACAATAATGTTTAGTAGTTAAGTAATGGGGGGAGATAAGGAGAGAATTGTCGTAAGTAACTTCTTAGCTCCGGCAATTTCTTCTCCCAAGCCTTGACATGTACGAGTAACTGCCAACATCAGTTTCCATAGGAGAAAGCTCTTTATACTCAAGGCTAGACCTGCATCTGTCCCTTATGCAGGTGCAGGTCTACCAAGCCGGATTATTATAGAGGGACCCCATTTCTCTCTCTCTCTCTCTCTCTCTCTTTCACTGCCTTTCCCCAAATCCAACGCAATTCGTTTGGTTAGAGAAAACAATCATTAAACGTTATTTGGTAAGATGAGGTCCTATTTTCCTACAATTACATACCAATGCGTAAGTGATCTTGATAAGCCAAAGGAGCCATCCTCCTGCTTCACAAAACATACACACAGAACATGAGCTCGTAACTTGACTCTCACAATGGACAGGACAAAAGATAGCGTTTTGAAATTTCACCATCATTTACATCCCTTTCCCGTACACTGCTCCCTTTACTCTAACTCTCTCCTCTCACACAATAAGAAAAGAAATGATGGCTTGGAAACTTCTCGATAAACTCTACAATAATACATTGGAGAAAGTCAAGGCTTTTCCCTGTCAACTCCTATTGCCATATATTTTTCAATGAGAAATCAGTCGAACGAAAATGGTACTTCCTCTCCCCGGAAAAACTCCTTCCATTTCTTTTAGATTTACTCTGGTAGCTCTTCTACTGCAGAAAATAGTCAAGACCTCATAAGTAAAGCCCAGAGTTGCAAGGGAAGGAGAATAATTATTGTCAAAGGTCAGCAGAACTTGTGACGTAAGTAATGGAAATGGACATTTCCAAACGTCAACCTGTGGTCAAGCCATCCATGAGCACAATCACAGTCAATTTATAGGAAAACCTCTTCCCCTAAATTCATTGACGAGTTGCAAACTTGCACAAGTTTTTCCTCTACTGTCAACAAGACATAACTCCATCATGTACGTATCTACTTTAATATACCAGTCATCTGGATTTTTCATACGTATAAGTTTATATAAATATATGGATATTTATCTATATACCATACTCATCACACAATATACTAACCACACTCAGGCCTGAAAATATCATCCGTATTTTTAGTACTAAAACACATCCTTTCTCTCCTAATAAACGGAACTCCCAAGTATCAATATAGTAATGTATATATATATACGTACATATCCACCCAACAAAATTTTTTTCACGACCATATGTACTACTTCCAAAAAAAAACTAGTAATAATTCTGTCTCGACATGCTATTTACGACTTGGTTCTCCACAATTTCCCATCCCTCCACATTTTGACGTTACTTGTCCGCCTGGAGCAAATACATAAACAGAGTGAAAAAGTTACAACAAACCTTTTATTATCTTACAAGGTCATGAAAGTTCCTTAATACCCGCACTAAACAACGCATACATATACAATGATATAAATGTACTCACGTGCTCACACAGACAGCTGTGTCTCTCTACGGTGAAAGTATTACACTCCGTAAGCTGTCACTCTTTCTCATGTACAGCTGCCCTGTTCTGCCAGGTCACTAACTAAATCCAACTGACAAGGACTTACTATAGTTAGTCTCAATTCCTTTAACTCTCCTCAGCCGACCAAGACAAGGAGACATGGAGACACAATATATGTATCTTAATTCAATGAAAAGGTGAAAAAGCTTTAAAAACTCCGGTACCTCACATTTTTCAAAGGGAATGTCATGGGGAATAAAATAGTGGATTACCTTCCCCACTATACATACTCGCAGTTTTTTTTATAAAACTCAAAAGAATATAATAAAAACATGAAGAACAATAAAAATTCCTGGTAATTTCCTACCATTTGTAAGAGTTTTTTACGGAGAGATATTTACGAGGAGAAAACACACAGGGACAGCCAGTCCACTGAACAGATAATCTCCATAGTTAAGTAATGAGATGAAGTGAAAGGGGAGAAAATTATGGAGAAAGTATAGGAAGCTAATTGTTCTCGTAAATTTTAATTCATCAACGTGCCAATTAAAACCGTTGATTTTATAGCTTCATTCACGATTTCTCTCAGTTCATCCAATAAGCTCATTTATCCTTAGAATGTGATGGTGAAAGTAAACTATCAACTAATTTCTCTAGTATTTCCTTCCATGTTACTGAACATAGAAAGCTAGGAAATCCTAGTAGAGGAATTATACATGGGTCATAAAAGTTAAGCCAAAATCCTCAAGCACAGATGATGATCGGAAGGAACGCTGTAAATTTATCCAAGGGCTTAAGTACTTTATAGACTCGTGTCCCTCACAAGAGGAGAGAACCTGTGAGTTTTTCCTTAGCTTTAGGACGTTTTCAGCAAACACTACAATAAGAATTATATGGAGAGTATTTTATCCCACGGAGGCAGAGATAGGGAGTGCATTGGTAATCAGAATGAACACCATACTTACTATTTTATTTCCTTCGAAATCCCATGACTACTAAAGTACACGCAGTCTTGTCTCCCCATGATCTCCATCCGGAGCATAATGAGATTTACTAGAAAATTCGGATGGATACGTGAGCGTAAACTTTGCCAATTTTAGTATCAAATGCTTGTGAGGATTTTGGGAAGATTAACAACAAGGCTCTTATTGGTAGGAAATGTTCGTGCCTCAATCCTCCATCGAAATTTATAAAGGAGCTTAGGAAAAAGTCAGCTTTAAGATTTAATACTTTTAATGACTCGCCTGAGAGACGGACTCCACGAATATTGGAAATGTCTCCAGGGAAATCCTCACAATTCATTGTAATTAATTATAAATACATGAACCTCGTCCATGGACCAATTCCCTTGTAAATGGAATTCTCAAATCTTCTCTCGTCTATCTATAAACAAGAAAAAAATAGCAGCTGTCGAAGAATCTTTAACAACTGATGTGGAGAAAAGGAAAAATCAATGTTGAGATGAATTTGTGGACATCATCTCCCTTGGAAGTTTACAAAGTGGGAAAATTTCCCAACTTTCTCTTTTGTTTCCATGAAGAAAGCCAAGGACAAAATTATGGGAAGGTGTCACACGATAGAAATTCACGTTTCCCAGGAGCTTTCTCCTCCAAATTAATTAACAATAATAAGAGAGAATGTCTCGTACATCTTCAAAAACTCTCTACGATTGACACCACCACCGAAAGAATACAACCACCAATGAACAAACTATAGCAGGAACGAAGAAGACAAAAGATTTTCACTCCAACTTTCACTTCCACACCAAACCTCACAATTGCTTTTAATAGAAACAGTATATTGTAGGAGAGCTGATAAAGGGAGAAAGCATTAACCAAAAATAAAACCAATCCCACCAAATGAAAACTCACTTGATAGTTTTAATGATTTGGGAGAAATTCCTGTCATGCTTCCAGTTGATTCTGTTCCAGCACATAGAGATGAGTCTTCAAAGTGTGTATGTACATGGTCAATAAAATCCTCATAGGACCTTCGTATCTGTCTTACTTGGTCAGAGCCCAATTAACCGCGAGGGAAAAACTTGTCGCCTGTCTTATGGACGCGTTCTAATCGAAAATAATGACAAGATTAGAGCATCCGCAGTAGTAGAAAAAAACACTTTTCACTCCAATGAATAGATCGCACGTAACTTTTTTCCACATAAATACTCCAGCGTTATGGTCCGTTTGTATACATATATAGATATACATAGATATGTCCTACTGTCATATTCCACACAAGGAATTTCTTCGGAGGTGAGTTTCACTCAAGTCAGTAACATTAGCAACTGTAATAGTCATTTATATATGAGGGCATTATATATAGCTATAATTAATACGTATGTGGCTATGCATGTACCTTTAAAAAGCTATATAGACACCTACATAAGGAGAAATTCGTTCGTGATAACGTTCGTCTCAGACGGAAAGTTATTTCTCTCCATATGCATTTGCTTGGACGGGGTTGGAGAAGATGGGAAGGAAAATAAATTTGCACCAGATGTGCGTGCCTCCTTCCATGTAATGAGCATACTACTGACTTGCCTTACAGAAATGACAGGGGAGATCATTCTGTTCAGATGAGCGTGAAAGTGCCTGATAGTGGCTCAAATTTTTCATTCTCTCAAACTTGATCATATCAGCCATGATGAACAGGTTGGGAAATACAATTGGACGTGGAGAAAATGTCTTAGAGAGGATGTTTTACTCAGAGCACAGAAGATCCCTGGAAGGAGATCCCCTTTTAAATTATAACCACTCCAATATCTTCCACTGCTATTATTTAAAATCCCATCCCACACTAACGCTGAATTTTTAAATCCTTTCTAATTTACAGTCAAACTTTCCTTGTAAATTCCGAAATTATTTCATTTCAAAAAGAAGGAGAAAGTCCTAGGTGAAAGCGGGCTTTCACTTTTGTTTTGTGACTCCATTTCAGTAAGATCCTATCTAAAATCGAGTAATAAATGGGGGATAATTGATGAATTAAAAATTATGAGCTCATTAATACTTTGAAATTCCTTGTATAAGAGGCAACGGTGAAAGTACGGTTGAAATTTCCTTGGGTGAATGTATAGCGGTAGCTTACTTAATGGGAATTAAAGAGGAAGAAATGACGTAGTTGAAGGGCATTCCTTGGGATTTTTGTCCATTGGAATGGGAAATAATCGTCGTAATTGATTCCGTTCTCAGATTGGGAATGACTCTTAGCTAACAATTCATTCCGAAGGTTGGGGATTAGTTTTGTGGATAATAATGTAGGAAAATGCATTTAAAAGGGAAACTTTCCCACATAACTTGTTTTCATGAGTCTCACACGTTAGCATTCACATACTTTGGCTGCAGCTGTTACTGGAAATGAAAAGCAGACGCCTAATAATAAAAGTCGTGGAAAAATACAACGCTACTGCTACACTCCAATGAGATGCTCGTACTTGCAGGATGGGGGAACCCTGAGCTTAGTATAATGTTCTAGGTGTAGTGGCTGTGGAGCTACAGCCAGCATATCCCATCTCCTCTCGGCTCATTTACTGGTTCAGTTGGTGTGAAGCAACTGTTTTTAGCTCTACGGCTGCCATCGTATATAACCAGAAACTGCTGTGAAAGATGTGGAAGGGTCATTTAGAATTTTTCCCGGGGAATCCTCAAAACCCTGAACTTTTCCTTCCATTCCTTTATCCTCTGACAAAGCTCTTTGACTGGAGGTAGGTTCAGGTCAGTTCCTTTTTGAAGCTCCCAACTTCACAAGAATTCCCTAGTTCTGACTTTCCAAGCCTTTTGTTGTCACGAATTGTTTTCACATCCACCTCCCTAGCATGTTACATTTTCCAACATATCCTCTCTCACGATTTCCACTATGCCTCCTTCCTTACCAATCTTCCTCTCCTCAATCTCATGATTTTCTGTATTACGTTACTCCTCTAACCTGTCGACCCAATCCTCCACTTGATAATTGAAATTGAAACTGTGGATATATCGATTACGAGATATATTTTCCTCATGGCTTCAAATCCCACGTTTCAGCTTTTACTCAATACACACCCTTTTATTATTGGTAAAGTCAAGCTAAATTAGCCCTTTTTCTACCTTCCCGCATATTTGCGCAATGCTTTCAAAAGTTTGTAGTAAGGAACACCGAAGCTATTTTTTGGGCAACCTTGACTGGAGCTCTGTTGGGTCAAAAAGAGACGTATCCTTGTTCAATGCTAATGCTGGAAAAAAAGTTACATCTGGAAATGGAATGTGAAGCTGGGACTTCCATGTTGAGTGTGTCGGATAACAAGTCAGAGAAAGTAGACTGGTTTGGGCCCATAAAGATTAGTTTATGAATGCCCTGTCCTCCTACGGAGAGGGTGGATATGTAACAATGTACCCATTTCTTTTTCCAACCCAAGGACCTAAACTTCTCTCACACGAACCAAGAATAGCTTCATAAAGTAAGGAGAAAGTTGCTTTTTTCTCACCTAGCCAATAATCGTGATTAGAACGAGGATAGCATCCTTACTTACAATTAGACATTTCTACTTATGTAGGTAGCTTATAGCTATAGATCAACTCTGTTAGACCTTCGTGTATGAATCGGAGTATAAACCCCCACTTTTTTTTATAGCTATAGATGCACTTATTCACTTGCTCTCTACTACTTCTACTCCTCAGTATGTACAAGCTCATTCCATAAGTACTGAGGATTGAGGAGTAGGAGGAGGTGGAGGAGGATGGAAGGTAAAAATTAACACTTGCAAACTAGTAGAGTTGGTGAAAAGTTTTTAAAGTGTTGAACAAACAAATCCAAGGAAAGGAGATGCTCTCTCTCTATATCCTTGTGGAAGAGTAAACATGGACAAAAATACATAAGAGCTTGTTCAGAGAATTTAGCAGAGAAAAGGGAATCAAGCGTGGCAAAATTACAGAGGATAGAAAGAAAAGAGAAAGTTTCTTGAGGAGAGCAAAAGAGAGGGAGAAAGTAAATAAGGAAAATGCGAAACCAGGATTGTTTGAAAGGGTTTAGAATCATTGATACATATATAATGGTAGATTTCTCAAGTGTGTGTGTGCTGTATGTGTGTGTGTGTGTGTGTATGGAGCATTCGATATATAATTTCTCTGTGTATATGTATGCATAGACTCTCGTTGAAATGATGGGTAAAAAACTATAGGTGAACTTATACTATTGATCCATTCATCTCTTCTTATAGAGTATGGAATGGAAATCGGACAGTCAGGAAGAGTAACTAATTCGGTTCGATCCACTGAGAAACAAATGGAGCTGAGAAAAGTTTGGAGCCGGAAGTACATATACAAAGGGATTGTACACAGCTTTCCATTAGTTTACTCTACTAGGTCTAATTCCATAGATGGAAAACTAGGCCATAGCAAGATCCTTCCAGGTCTACTTCCTAATACTCTTCCAACTTCTTTATAAGTTGTGTGTGTACGTGTGTGTGTGTGTGTGGAAGTACGTAGCCAATATTAAAACCTCTTGAATAGTCCCCCCTCAGTAACCAAAGAGGAAGACAAATCTAACCAAAAGGTTGGAATACATGAAGATATGTGGTTGAGTCAACTGGAAGTTTAACCCACACTCTAAAAAGATAATTCCAAGGAGTTTTAGCTCTTCAAGCCAACAAACTCCGAGATATGTTTCAGGAGAAAGTAGCTCCTATACTGAGAGAGGAGCACATGATTACATGAAAAAGCTACAGGAGCATGCAAATATTTCCACTCTCAGCCATTCATCTCCTCTCTTATCCATTTCCAAATCTGCTATCGTAACTTCCTTCATGTCACTCTCTACATCATTCCCATTCACATGTATAGGAAAAGTAGAGTCAACTTGAGTTTAACCTGGATTTCCTATTAGAAACATACCCAAAAAGACTCATTCCTCATTTATATTTATACGATTCACTCTCTCTCTCTCTCTGTGCGTTTAATTCTGAGGAAATTCTTACTCATTTGTATTGATTTCCTTTCAGATTAGAATTAAAAGGAAATTAGAAACATTCTTCTTCTTTCCCCTTGGATTACCATTGTTTTTCTTTCACTTTCTCCTCCCAAAGACCCACTTTCACTAATATGTAGTGTGACATGGAATTATAAAATTGTTATTTCAAGTTAAGCCATTTTTCCCTCTCGTCACCACTCTGCAATTATTGTAATTCCGCAAGGGTTTTAGTGTTCAAATCTATATTATGAGGCAGTTAAACAGTGCAAGTTGTAAAGTATTTAGGATAAGAACAATAAGGGAAATGGGGACAGAATAAATTGACAAAAAAGAGGATGTTTCAAGTATTTAAGGCATAAAGATTCATTTAAAAAATTCCTAGGCATGAGAAAACGCTTGCTAAGAAAGGAAAAATGACGTGGAGGGAAAATGCATATGATTTTTTATACACTGACACTATACTGGCCAGAACTTATCTCTGTATGTATGTATACACACGTATATAGTATGATATGATGACGGGGAAAGTGAAAACTGTTGGAGCACTTCTACAAATCTAATTTTATAAATGCATGAAAAGAGAGAGAATTTTTTTAGAAAGAATGAGTAAACTTTGCCCGTACCTTCACTCTCAACAACTGATTTTGATCTTTTGAGTCCATTCCGTCTAAAATGCTCCATTTCTTTAGTGTCCACATCAGCAAAATTGACTTTAACTTTATGAAAAAAACCAGTTTCCTCTCTAAGGGTCGAGGGATTTGACTCTAAGAAAATAATTTTCTACTGCTCTTGAGTCCACTGCAGACCCCGCAATGACTACATTGAAATGTGGCTAGTCCCTGTCCAAGGAAGAATCAGTACAGAAAGAAAAAGCAAATGTAATGTACTCAATAAAGTTGAAAGAATTTCCACACTCTTCCCACCCCAAAAATAACTTTCCATCACTGACACATCAATAGATTCAGAAATGGCAGAAACTTTTCTTCCTAATCTCACACTCCTTTACTCTCACCCTCTCATGCATATCTTTATATTCTTTTGCATTTGAAGAGTTGAAAATTACCTATTTGTTCAAGAAATTTCAATTCCTTTCTCTCTCTCTCTTTGTTAAAATCCTAACCAAAGGCCGGAACTCAGTAATTTCCAACTTTGCTTATTCACTCAACCATCATTGACTTTTCTCCCGTAGGACTTTTCCCCCAAGGACCAAAAGAATGGTATCCGAGTAAACGTAGGAGAGACATCTCAATGTAAATAAATTCCATCCGGTACAATATACTTCAAGGCATTTCTCTCTACGTTAAACATACGGACATAGGAATATTAGAACAACACTAAAATTCCAAATTGTCTTACGGTTCAAAACCTATGGCACAGGATCAAAAAGTTAATTTTTTCAGTGATTCAAGGAATTAAGGATAGAGTAATAATTTTGTTACTCTTTCTCTTTTTCCTTCCCATTAATTCCCCTCCTCCTCATCCTCCTCCTTCTCCTCTAGAGAATAAAGAAGCAAGTGGATTATGGAGCAAGTTAAGTGACAAAATGCACAAGATAATTGACTTCCATTAATTTGAATTTAATTGTCTGCCCATGCATTGATGACGTTCCCCTTCCTTCCTTCCTTCCTTCCATAGTCTCTCTTCTATATAATTATTTCATTTAGTTCCTTTCCTTGAAATCATTGTCTTTGTGAGGGATTTCAACTGGAAGTCACTTAATTCCAACTTTCTCTTCTCTCTTCTATTTAAAAGGAAGGTTTGTGCTTTCTCCAACTTTCACTCCAGCCCGGAAATTGCAATTCTTATGATGAGACATGCTAACTTAATTGCTTTTAATTAGTCTCTGCACGCGTTCCTAATTTACATCATCCCATCACATAGTCACATTTTATGTTCACACCCTCTTCGAGATTCCTCTCTCATTGAGGGCCAAAAAGCTCTGTGAGGAATAACAACTAATTTTTATGTGTACGAGAAGAAAAAAAGAAAAATGGAAATAACAGGAAAGAATTTTCCGAGTTTTAGCTATTTTTTATTGATTCTTACATATGGAATCGGTCATAATTTCAAATGTAATATGTTTTATAACGATTTCCTGTAAATGTTTTTTTTTCACGTTTTTTAATGTTTGGGGGGTGGAAAACGACTGGGAAGCTCATGATTGTTCATCACGCCTTACGTTTATAATAATATTTTCCGCTATTACTTTCAAACATTATCGTATAATTATTATTAATAATAATAATTACATTACTGTATAGTAGTACTAAATAGCAAATAACATTTACATAAATTGGTATATTATTTCTACTAATAGTATTATTATTATTATTATATTATAGCTATTAACATTAGAGTACTTTTATGTTTTATATATATATATATAGCGCATACTGAAATTTGAACAACATCTGTCTTGCTAACATTTGCAGATCATGTAGTATCTTACACCTTATTGAATTCCTTCCTATACAATATGTAAAGATAATAATAATAATAATAATTACTACATTAAAGATGCTGCAAACATCTAACGTATGTAATAACAACCTCTTGTGCATTTTTTAAAACAATTATTCCTCTTCTCTCCATATGTTTTTTTAAACTTGCGAGCGTAAACGGAACAATTTGTGTTAAAATTGTCGACTTTCTCTCTTTTTTTCTCTCTCTATATTTCAAGCAAAGTGATTATTAAATGATGTTAAAGAGTATAGAGTATAGTAATAATAGTAGCATTTTATTATTACACTTACAATGGAGTTTTCATTATTACTTTATTATGACACCAGTTTCAGATATTTTCGTACTTTTCCGTCATTCCATAATTTTCTCACTCCTATATATGATTTTATTTATCTGAATATAGTATTATTATTTTTATGTACATAATACGATGAACAATCAGTATTACTTGCAGTTCAGTTTTTTTACCTATAATTAAATATGCTATGTGTAATTTCTATAATAATAATAATAATAATATTTACATGGCTATAAAGGTAATTGTACAGGTAGGTACACGCATACAGATATACTCTCTGTTGAAAATCTGAAAGATAATAATACGATATCTGCACATATATTTTTATAGTATAATGGTGTGATGTCTAAATTATTCTAATTTTTTTAGTATCATTATTATTTTTAATAATTACTCTTGTTGTTGTGTAAGAAAAATCTATTCCATTACAGCAAGTCTACAAACTCCAATGATTTTTGCTACTATGGTTTTTTAAATGAATACTGCAAGAGCTGCCTATTTTTTCTCAATACACGTTATAATTATAGGCTCATTGTCAGTTTTTTTAGAACAATATGGGTAATATAGCATTGGAGGATTTTGAGGGTATTTATATACATATTTTGTGGTAGATATATTGATATTAAACACATTTATTAAATTACTCAATATAGCAACAACTGTCTCATTTTTTTATTTCTTGCTACAAGGGTATAACAATCAACAATGTGTATAATGTATCTTTTTACCCACATATAATAATTCATTGAAGGAATTATCATTGGTTAGTATATTACATTGTCCTATTTAAGTACACAGGATCTATTTAATGTGCAGCCCTATTATACAAGCATCTTGAGTAGGATAGTATTGTTAATGATGTATATAGCAGTAATGGTTTAAGCGTGTGCAGGGATTTTTTTGTATGGCTGCTCCACGCTAGAAATTAATATAATGTCTATATAGATTTACATAGTATTTAAAACTCAAGGGAGTTTTAAGCTTTTTATCTGCATTTGTTTACCATAAGGACGAAACAGGATTGTGGTAGTGGCTACTAAAACACAACCAAGTGTTTGTGAGTTTTGCGGAGTGAGTTATATGTGTGAGTTAAGTGTATTGGGGAATATTACCATGTTTTAAGTATGTCTTGATATAAGACTATATAAATATGTCGTAGCCCAATGATTTTTCATAGCGTTATATAGTAAGGAGTACGTAATAGTACAAGGGGTAGAAAAATTGTATAAATTATTTTTTCCTTCTTCCTCCGCCGCCGACCGTCAATTAATTATTTTACGACACACGTTTTTCCTATAAGTTCCTTTTTTGATTGAATATATTAGTAATAATAATAATAATAATAATAACTGCTATTATTATTATTAATCATTTTTTGACTCTCCTGGAATATATATACAATCTATAATTGCTTGAAAGCTTTTATGGAGAGGAAAGTTGAAATTATATAGATAGTTTCAAGTCTCTTAAATAAGTATATCATATTTTGGCAAACATAAGCAGTCTCGATTTTTATACCGTCATACATATTCATATACTTTTAGCCTTTTAAAGTGATCCAATACATTAGAGAATTGTTAGGGAAATATCATTGGTTAATTTCCTGGGATATACATAACATTAATAGTAGAATGTTGAAATTTACGATTGGAAATGATAGGGTTTAATTTTACATTTAGTTGGTATGGTTATTTGAACCCAAGTCATTCTTAATTTCCAGATCGGCTCTTAAAAATTCTAAGCTGTTATGATTTCAAATAAGAGATTTGTCTACATTTCATATAAATACAATAGTCCAGTTTTGTTTAGAATAAAATAGTACAAATGTGACGTCCTTCATGAGGTGTTACCCAGAAAAATGTCACTTTGTCATACAATTGTCCTCCTACAGATCGGCCCTATAGTCAAGGAACGGTAATTGAAAAATAAATTTCCATATTTAATTTCCAGCTCAATACTTTCAAAATTTTGTTTGTCAATGAATTAATAGAAATACTTTAGGGATTCGGCTATACTATATTAATATTATGACGGCAATTATCAGCAGGGACACATTTTTCGGGCTACTCAACAACAAATTGATTATCATGATCACAGATAAGGGAGTACTACATGCAAAGGTGTGTCCATATTATTATAGCTTTGTGTGTTGTATGTGAGTGTATTTTAACATTGGAAAATTAAATATATATTTTTATTACAGAACTTACGGAAGTCATAGCAGTTACAATAGAATTCAAATGATAGCTTCATATATCTCGTCATAAAAGGAGAAATAATGTCACCTACATATATTTTCCGGCTATTCAGTAAAATATAATTATTAATAAGCTACTTATACCATAATGAAATGATTTTCTCAAAAGGATACTTAAAAGCTTAAAATAAGAGGATTTTCAACACACGACCTCAATCAGAATATTTGTAACATAACAAAGATAACAAATGTAAATAATACAATAATTAAAAGCTTGATAAAGTACTATAATAACGTGTAGTAGTAACAATGTACGCATAAGATACAATATACTAAAGCCAGGCATACAAACACATAGAAATGCTAAAATATAAACGTTTTTTTAGTTAAAATTAAAATACATACGCGATAAAAAATATTTTACAATGATTCAAATATTAATAATGAATTTCACTTTATTTTTCAGGGACATTAGTTTTGTTATTTTAGTTCCAGGTCTGTAATAATACATTATTTTATTGTATAAGCAATAATATACTCAAATAATTTGCAAGGACTTTTAGCGGAATTCCCCTATGTTTTTTAATATGTATATTTATATAATATTGACATATAACATAATATATAAAGAAATCATAGATATAGATTGATAGGTATACGTGTATATATTTATATATATAGTAATAATGTATAATATATATATATTCCTCGAGTTTTGAAATCATTTTTGACACTTTTGTTTTTTTCACTGCTTGAGCCAAAAGGCTGGCACCCATTGAGGTTCCCTCTCGATATAATTGATCCTTTGCACCAACTCGTGGTAAGTTCGTTCAATGTCATTATTGATGATGACCAAGTCAAAGTAATGACCATACTTTTCTTCCATTTCACGAGCTTTCTCAATTATGTCGATAAGTTCCTCCTCCTGTAACAAATACATTGGATTATTAGTCTGGCATTTGACAAATTCTCAAGACTTTTATTTTAATGGAGACCCATCCATTAAAAAGTCTCTCTCTCTCAAGCTCCATTCTTTAACATGGTTAGCATCTAATGCATGGATAGAGTATTTTTTACGTGGAAGTTTTTCTCAAAGGTATATAAGAGAAAGTTGAAAGGAAAGTAAAAAGTGTCATTTATTATAAGAGTGCTAGACTTTGGTAAAAGCAATGCTATTTCTTTCTGCCATAAAAGGCTTGTGGCTTCGAGCATGTAGCATTAATGCTATATGTAGAGCGCTTTAAGTTTAAGCAATGTTATCCGAATAGGAGCTGAGAGAAATAATTTTTAAGCCATTTCAGAGCAATTTGTTTGAGCTCAAAGAAAAAAGGATTGCATTGTAGAATTGACAGGGTCATGGATTATGGATTCTTTGGGTATTACTTACTACATACATAGTATAGATAGAGTGGCCCATGTGAAAGCCTTGTAAAATGAGAAGGAGAAATTGGATGGGAGAAAAAGGGTGGATATTTTTTTCAATACCTTATAGGCTTCTCCTCTAGAAATTCGCATTTGTTTGAGCCTTTCTAGTGGGGGTGGAGCAACGAACACAATATAGGGTTTCAGGTCAGAGGTCCGTAAAATCTTGAGGGATTGTGGATGGAGATTTAGTACACAAATCTTGCCAACATTGACGACACTCCGAATGGCTTCCAAACTGGTCCCATAGTAAGCCTTCTCAAATTCTCCGTGCTCAACGAACCGCCGTGCCAGAATGTCAGACTCGAATTGAGCGCGACTGATAAAGTGATAGTCTTGTCCATCAACTTCCCCATCTTTTCTCGGTCTACTCGTATCTATAAGAATACAAAGAAAAAAATCCACTCTCATAGTAACATTCCTTGTGTTTAGAAACATATAGGAAAAAACTATAAAAAAAAAGACTAGATAATGGAAAATGTGAGCTTTGTTGTGGAAGAGGAGGAAAAGTGATGATTTTTATCGATTTGACAACCAAACATTTTATTTTACAGAAAAATACTTTTGAAAAAATATACTTACGAGGCACAGCGGCAGCAAACCGTTCAGATTCTTGCATTAGTCGTTGCCGAAGTTCATGACGACCAATATTGGGAGGTCCAATTAGTACGACAGGTCGCTTGAAACTTGCACGTGGATAGTACAATGCTACTTCTTCGTAAGTTGGAATCTCCTCCGCGTCAAAATCTGCAATCACAAAAATAAGATTAGAAAAATTGCATTATTCTTATCATGTTATCTTCAAGGGCTTGTCAACACACAGTTTTTAACATCGTTTACACGTTTCACATATATCTCTCAAATTAAATTGCCAAGGCTATAAAAAACTCCCATTTTTTTGTAAAAAAATTGTTGCAGAAATCTTATGTAAATACGTAAAGATAAATGCTGAGAGAAGATTCACAGAGAGATGCTATATTAAATATATTGTTGGTACACAGTGACATAATAAAATACACTTGTGAGGCAACCGGCTTTTTAAAAAAAATAAAAGATAAACTTGATGTTATCAATTGAAAATGTTCACTTGAAAAGTCAGGCTGTCAGTTACATGTCAAGAGTTTCCAAATTGCTTCGTGTTTTCTACCATTCCCTCTCCCTTGAAGAGTAAGAAAAAAAATTAAATTGGAATATGTTCCAGGAATATGTTACTCTCTTCTGGATACACACAAAATCCTATGTCTATGCAATGGACTTCATGAAAGAAATTCCCACGAGATAAAGCAAAAGCGATTTTTTTCTTCTAACAATTGGGAAAAATTGTGTTGAAAATTCCATATGTGTCAAAGATATCACTTTATTCTTTCTCTCTCTTTTTTTGAAGAAAATAAAAGGACTTACCATCATTAAATGCTGTACTGTAAGGAATCTTCTTCTTTTTCTTCTTATGAGTTTTGGCACACAATAAAGTTCCTCCTTTCTTAGCCTTTTCACGCGATTCCGTCTCACCCAACAATGTTTGTTTGACTGCTTCTCTCCTATGGTAGAGATAGAAAAAAAAGAAAAAAATATATTATCCCTTTCCATGTGTAATGGTCCTGTTCAATCATCCGTCTTAAAAAGTATGTACTTGTAGAGAAAGTATAATATGCTTTTTAGTACATAAAAACTTTCTCCATAGTAATATAAATGTAAACTCATCCAGAGATATATATTATTAGCTCAACAATCCATTATGTTTTTATACCAACGTTACGTACGTTATGACCGCTACTAGAAATAACTTGGTTTAACCGTGCTCAACAGGGCTCTGAAATAGAGCTGGGAGATGAATTGTAATGGGATATACATACTTTTCCCACACCAAAATACTTTTCCCCCTTGAAAGTATGTATGTATTTACGGGGAAAATTGAGGGTATGATAAAACTCAAGAGATAAATGCTTTCTCTTTTTTTCTCCCGGAACTTTTACCCTGACGATTCTTAGTTTAGTATCTATGACTACGGTGAAAGCCTTGGTGTGTGGTCTTAGGAAAGTTATAATGTGTGTGACGTAACAAGTTCCCATAAATACCAAAATAACCCAGGAAAAAGGAAATCTAAAAGTTTATCTTATATTCGGTTGAATTCTCTCTATCTCTCTCCTGTACTTTCTCTCTCGACTTTTATCCCACAACATTTCCTATTTTTTTGGCCAAGTTTTTCCCCTGCCTATCCTCCCTCATATAATATATTCTCATGTACATGTGCTTTTCTCCATTGATTTCTTTCATGTATGAAGGAATCCCTGCCGGCAAACATTGTTTCCGTCCGATTCAACACGTCTGCCTGTCTGCACTTAAGGGTAACATACGACATAGTTGAGTCCGGTATGGTGCAGGGAGGAGAAAGTAAAGATTAAAAAATATTTTTCCAGGGCGGCGTAAAGAAAAAGAGTCTATGCTGTGAGCCAGGCTTGAAGCCCTAAAGGAATGAGAAAAAAAGTTTTGGCATAAATTTTAATACCAAGTCTATGACTTTCTCTTTGATAATTATCAAGCCTAACTTTCTCCCTCCATATGCACGCACGTATGTTACAATGGTAAAGCTTTGGAGAAAGTCCGGAAATTTCATGTTCATTATTTCTTGTTTAAAACACACAAAGTGTACACTACGCAGAGAGGTAAGGGAATAGTATTTTCTTATTTAAAAAACAAATCGAATAAATAAACATTACTTGAACTAAGGAGAGAAAATGAGGAAAGCATGACAAAATCTACTATTATTTCTCATAGGATTTGGTAGATTCCTATAACTACGGGAAATTTACATTTGAAAAGGAGCAGTACGTATTTAAGTTCCGCGCCATGGGTTTTCAAATGATATTCTCGACTATGTTTTATTACACACGGTATATGGTGAACCACATTTTGGCTTTGATGATGTCTCTTGTGTTTTAAGTGTGAAAACCAAGGTATGTATAATATGTGGTTAGAGGAAAGCCATAGAGAGACTGGGAGAATAAAAAAGATATTTTGATACGCTCATCCCCCTCAAGAGCAATTCTAATAATGCATCTTTCGCACTTTGGATTATAGCATAGGAGAGAATGGGCTGTAACAAAATACAAATAAAGTGAGCCGCAAGTGTCGTAAATTCCCCTTTTAAAACTACATACATAATGCATAGGTATAACAAGGTATGATTCTTTTGGAGCAACCAAAGAATGGAACAACTCAAGGGGAAAACTACACAGTGAGAGAGATAAAAATAGAGAGCGGCCAGAAAAAGGGAAGAAGTCAGGAAGTTTAGAGGCAAGCACCATTGAATAAGGTAAGGTTAAAAAAATGGGAAGCCTCTGAATGGAGGTGGTTCCCCATCACTCCTATACATGTATGTGTGTGTGAGGAGGATAGAAAAATAGCATAGGAATGTATACACAAACATTGGGTCTTGAAACTAATGAAAATTTAAGGTCCATTGAAAAAGGAACTTCCCACTTGCATTTTTACTCTTTTCTTGTAAAACTGTCGTCTTGTTAGGCGTAGTGAAGCAAGGAACTATTATAGATTTTTTTTTATATCTAAGACCCTCACAAGGGAGAAAGTCGGGGTAGAAGTACTTTCGGAAATACTTACACTCCCTCTTTTTTATTTTATTTTTCACCATTATTTCCCATAACTTTTTTCCTTGTTGTTGTGCACTGAGAGAAAAAAAAGTTGAAACATGGCCAATGCTGAAGTTCCCAATCCGTGTAATGTTCTTCCTTATTGCCTCACCATTATCGTTTTTTGTGCACTCAGGTGATAAATTAACACCCACCATACTCACCAGCACATGGACCCCTCAGATTTACAATCCCACACAATAAATTCATTCTTGATCAAAAAATTCATCCATTCATACATACAGAAAAACTGGGGGGGGGGCGGGAAAAGTAAACAAGGAAGAATAAACCATTGATTTAATACTAAAAACATCATACTAAAGATATAGCCAAACTCTTAAGCCTCTGACATGGTGTAGAAATTAGGTAACATTTATTTTAGCTGACGTAATAAGAAACGAGAGGACAAATGGGATAATACTCACTGTTCTTGGAAGGATTTGGAAGGAATGAGGCCTGCCAACGCTTGATCTTCTTCACCCTCGCGATGGGCCTGCCACCAGTTCGGGTCATCTTGATTAATCACATGAATAACATCCCCTTTGCTGAAAGCAATACCTAACTCTCGACAAGGAACGTAAATGTCATCTTCAGGATCATAGTCGAAATGGGCCCGAACGTGAATCTGTAGGGAAACGAAGTAATAAATTATTTTCACCCGTGGAGAAAGCACCATGGTTCCAGTTCTACATGCTATTTTCCTAACCACTTCCTTTTATACTATATATAGCGGTTAGTATGTCAAATCCTCATCCCTGCATAAATCAACAACATGAGCTGGAGCCGGAAGTTTATTTAACTTTAAAATTTGTTCCCTATATAGTCAAGTCAAGTGGGAAATAGTCACATGAAACCACCCATGTTTTCGTGCTCCTAATAAGCCAAAAAGATCCTAGGCATTCGTGTACAAACACGTGTAAAATACACATAAAACTATGTATTTAAAATGTATACAAGTACATATGCATATGGGAGAAACTATGTAACAACCAGCCTTTCGGTGAGAGGATTTACTGAGCAGAAAAATTACTTGTCAATTTATAAACAACGAAATCATGTGTTTAGAGAAAGAAATAAATCATGTGCTCATCAACACCTCCCATCCCAACATATTTGTTCATTTTTGCATCAATTGAGAAGAATTTGACAATGACAAACTATCGTAGAAGAATTGACAGAATGGGGTTCAAGAAGGAAAAGTCATACCAAAACGTCTCTTCGCTGTGTCAGTTGTGGTTGAGGAGTTAGCGAAGGTACAATGAGGAAAGTTAAAGTTCCTGTCATTCGACTCAGAATATCACACACTTCATTCACCGTTTTACCCCGCATCTCAATCCCATTCACCTCCAGGATCTCATCTCCTTCATGGAGTAATCCGCTCCGCTCTGCAGCACCGCCCTTAACTATCCTTCCGATAACGACAGCATCCCCTTCATTCCGGACTGTCGCTCCCTGAAAAAATAAATACACCAAAATTTAAATGAAAATTTGAACAGAGATTTTTAATTTTTTTTATAATAAGAGTTCTTACGCATTCCCTTAGAAGGGAATGCGTAAGAAATCAATGTACAGTCCACAAAAGGAGCCATGTCCATATTAATAAACCATAAATGTTTACGAGTATTTCAAATTGGTTGGATTGAATTGACGAGAATTTCCACACATATTTTTTTTCATTTGACTACAAAGAGAGAGAGAGAGAGGTTTGATGGAAAAGGAAATGAAAAAAAACTAACCAGAGGGTCTTGAGTCTTTTCAATACGGACTACTTTGATGTGATCATCAGGTTGCGGTTCAGGGACAAAAGCTGGCCGGGAGGATTTTAGTGGAAGAACTTCATCAACTGACTCTCCTGCATTATGCGGTGTCTCCGTCGGCACGAGCAGTCGTTCACGCTCAGATATTTTGTCATGAGCGTAAAAGACTCCCTCCAAGTCTACCCTGCTAAGGATGTCGAGAAGCTCGGTGGACTCCGGGTCTGAGCAATTGTAAAGGCTTCCCACGCACTGTAATAAATAAAATGATTCATTAAATCCAAATCTATCCAAATGTCCTCACAAATAAATAACCAGCATATTTGCAACTCTTACAAAAATCCTTTTCCTACAACATTTCTTTTCAAGCTTGTCTGTTTTTATTTATAGAAGCTTTCAGAAAATCAGCTACTCCTATGGATGGAGGCAGTGGTTCCAAATTTGAGAAATATCTTTGCACATGTTTCATCCATGTACACACACATTCGTATCATTCATTATTAATTATTATTCTGTCAGGAACAATAAATCTTTGATACGATATCCTCTTTGAGGATTTGCTATATTCCCACAGTGCAGAGCAAAGAAAAATGTCCTCAGCAAACCTATCTCCTCTTATTAATTTCAGACTAGTCCCTACATTCTAGCATAATATGTATTATAGATATCTAATGTATACCTTTAATATCCATTAGACTTGAAGATTATCGTATGTATTTAAACATACACACAGCTTTTCCATTTCTCACCATTTTTCACGAAACCATTCCAGATGAGAATCTTTTACCCAAAAGGAAGAGCGAGGAATTCTGGGAAATTATTCTCACCATATGACACTTACCAGGACACTCTCAGACTCTCTCCGGATAAAACGTTACACATTGAAATCAGTAGAGAGCACTTGAAATGGAAATCTCTATCTTGAAAGATAACTCCTTTCTATCCCAGACTGGCTGAGCAGTTAAAACCAGGATTTCCCAAAGGTGAATAAAGTTATGAAAGAGCCTATCCTGGAATACTTTCACCTCCCAAGCGTTACTTTCTCCTCGTACAAATATCCCCTCAGATTAAATTCTATATACATATGTAAATTATCCCTCGGATTTCCCTAACTCTTACACTATACTTTCCCCTCTCTTCTCCTGCTTCTATTAGAGACCTTATTTGCACACTTTAGTCTGGGTTTTCAAATGTATAAAAAGAATGTTAAAATTCACTATCTAGCTGTATCAAATGTAAATATTCAAATTTATGAGCACATCCAGTAAAAATTAGCTCCAGCATTAATTTTACAAAGATATTTTTGAGGTACAGCGCTTGCGCTATTACAAAGGCAATCTAACGCTAAAATGTGTTTGAACATTAACCACAATTTTGAAGAAACTTGATAATAATTGTAACGTAGGCAAATAGAGAAATCTGTTGATTGAACCTTTTACTGATGAGGTTAAGCAAATAAGTCGTTAAGGATTTGAATGATAATTCCTAGCGGAGTTGTATTGTAAATAGCATGGGAATACATTTAATAATAATTTAAGGTAAATTACCTCTTGAAGGAGTTGACGTGCATGAGCAGAAATTGGTGTGGGTGGAGTGTTGAAGCACCAGACGTCTTGTACTTTATTGTGAACAGCCAACACTTGCTGAAACTCCGTCGTTTGCATTAATGAACCTACGGCGGAAACAGTCTCATCTAATTGTAAACCATTTTTCTTCAGTACTTGTTGAATTCGCTGTAAACTGCCCACCAAATCCGATAGACCTGTAAAAGTAATAAAGAAATCATTTTTATGCTTGAACCTTTTGTGTACAAATGATTAATTGCTACTTGCTACTCCCTTCAATATTATTTATCATTCCTTCAAAATTTACATATTATCCTGAATAAACTGCGGTATTCCTCCAGAATTTAAATTACCATTGTAATGATTCCACGCTTTTTCTCTATTCTAAATCCTAACACAATTCAGTAAAACAAAGTACGAAAAGCCAAAGGAGGTGAAATTCTGAGTAACTAACGGGACCCATGCTTTTAGTATAATTTGCATAGGAATTTATAGGACATTCAACTAAAATACAATTATTTTAGCAAACATTGTGGTAAAGCAACGCCCTGGATAAACACAGGGTAAAATCCACTCCCATAAACAAGGCTCTATGTCATGCTGAACAAGAGTAGGGGAAATAAAGCAGGAGCATTATCACCAACCGTGACTCCTGTTAATCTCATGATGTACTAATTAGTCTCAATGCACCCTTCACTCACTCACTCTTGTATGAATTGAACTTGACCGCTTAAAGCCCTCAAGAGAATTTCCTTATGTAAATGTTTGTGTGTGGACACGTAGAAGAGAATAGTAAATAAAAATCACAATTATTCATCCCTTCTATGCAGACGACGAACAGTACTCATTATATACAAAACGCATTTGGCTCGCATGATGAATGGTCACGAAACGGTATTAACATTTATCGCTACATAGTTAGAAAATCGCTTTTGCTACTTTAGCACCTCCGAGTCCATAGATTACATTGCTGTTATTATAATCCTCAACAACCTCAAACTCATAGATCATTGGGAACATGCACTCACGCAAGTCCTACACCTTCACTCGTAAGAATTAGTTCAAACAATTTATGCACACATGGACACATGTTTGTATATTCCCTGACATTTAAATTTATACTCCCTTCAAATTACACATACTCTCTACGGACTTGGCTTATGAATAATAATAATAATTGCATACATTTTCCTCGCTATACTTACTTGTTTAGCACTTGTGTGCATGTAAATGTTATTACCACCGATTACGCATGTGATTTTCCATGTGCTTGGATTATAATAATTTTTGACTCTTTTTCCTATAAAGAGAATAGTATACAAAGCTCCTGGCAAATGTAAATGCATACGTAGAAACATCAGTCAGCAATCTATTTCCAAGCACTTCCGTGTCAACGCTCCTGAATGCACTTATCCCTAATGTATTCCACGCTCGGAATCTACTAAATCCTAATTACCACCTTGGCCCCACATATAGTAAACAAATGTTGTAAAAAATCCTTTGCAGATTTACACACGTTAAATAAAAGTCATGGTGAAAATAAGTTGAAATCTCCAAGGAATAAAGTGCTATTGTACAATTTATTTGACAATACTTTTTCTCACGTGACAATCAACAGAGATAGAAAATTCCCTGGAATTTAACAAGTGACAGCTAATAATAAACCTTTGCTCCCAATGGGATTGGCTATAATTCCCTATAGAATGTAGTGGGGTATAGAATAAGTTGTGGATACGATAATAATAAGAAAAAAGTTCAAGTGTAATTCATTTTTGATACATAAGACTCAAGAATAAGGAAAATAATAAGAACCGCAATCTCTGCTAAGTAACCCGAAAAGGATTACTCTCTGACTCTCGAGCATGTAGCTAAATAAGCATGTGAGGCATTTTATTGAGAACGAATCCATAAATTTCTTTGTAAGCTGACTTACTACTTCTACTCCAACTAATCATTCTTTAGCTTCTAGGAAAATAACAGATTCTCCTAGATTTAGTTGTTCCAATCCCAAAAAATAAGACCAACGAACTCTACAAAAGGAGGAAACTCAATGAAAGAGAAAAAAGGCTTTGAAGTGTAGTACACTTATAGATACTACTACGTTTCCAATCCAAAGATTACTCTATTGTTTTTACATAGGGAATAAATCCTTCTTATGAGATTTAGCTCTCAATTTATAAAAACAAGGACCTCATGTGGTATCTTTCCCTGGGTAACAAAACTCTAATCAAATCTTCTGACACAACGGGTTTTTTCCACGTTGAAGACAAGTCCTTCCTAATGAATCTCTAATAGAATTAAGGTGATAGATAAATTAAAATTGTAAAGACATTGTTCCAGCCGTATGGAACACCCATGGTATAAAGTTACTACTGAAAAAGGTAGAGGAAAAAAAATTACATTTAATCCTTTACAATTACCTCCTCTAGCTACAAGTTAATTTAAGACCCAGTCAAAATCATCCTACTTGGTGCCATATGTATATGATTTTGCAATTGTACGCTATACATTGTAATATGTATGCATTGCTTAGGAAAAGGCAGAGCCTGTGAGAATGCTGGTTCTTAATTTGGAATGTCATGCCACAGTGGGATACAAAATGTAATATAGTAAGAGAACCAATGAATAAACTCGATCTTCATGCAAATCCATACAATACTCCTGCTGATTTGCACTTTTCAAGTCCAAATCAAGTTCAATAGCAAATAATAGGTCTTACACTTGCGGAAGAGTTCATTCATGCTGTTGAATAGCATGTCCAATGATGTAGTAATAGCACTCTCTAACTTATTCTTCTCTTCTATTATGAATACTGAATATCATTATCTGCACTTGAATTCCTATCAACTATTCAATAAAAAAGTTGTTCCTTTCGTATATGTGTCCGAATGCTAATAAAAAATATTCATTTGTTCTTATAAATTCGTCTGTGCTTAATCCATCATTGTATGTAATTCTTATGAATGTAGTAAGAGGGGGGGGGGAATGCGCAAGAATAGCACCAGGCAATAAAACGACGAATATGTATTTTCTATACCTTCAGCATTGCACTGGTAAGATAGTTTTTAAAATCAAGAATGCAAACTTTGCTGAATGAACAGCAAGAGACGGATGAAGATGCACGGTGGGGAGACAAGCCATAGTAAGACTCAACATGACTTGGTAATATTTTTCACTCACATCTTCCTTTAACACGCAACACCATTTAAGTCTTCAGTTTTGACTAAATACAATCAGTTTGTATGAGCTTCATGAATTTATAACAATTTAAATGCTTTTCTTACTTCATTTATTCATAAGTCCTTGGACTTGCCTTTACTTTACCATACACGCCGTACAGAAAGATTGTAACGTTTAAAAATAATTTAAGAAAAAAAACCTAGGAATTATTAGCTTGTCAAGTTATTCCACTCGTACATTTTTATAGTACACATCCATCACGTATTTTTCCTACAAAGGAATAACATTTAATGGTGTCCAACATATATTTATGTAGAAAATACTTTGGGAAAAAATGGATAATTGCATTCGAGCTTTATGTATTTTTCGTAGTTTGTAAAGGGAAATGTGAAGACGCGAATATCCTCATAAAAGATTATATATGTATGTTACAAACCTACAGCGTAGTTTTGGAGACCGGAAGAAATGTAAATCCAATGTGCTTTCTCACATCATCAGACCAGAAATAACACACCCAAAAATAACGTAGGAAAAAAAATTGTATGTTGTGTGAATATAGGGGCCGTGTCGTCTTCCATGCTTCATTTGTTTGTAAAAATATGAGGAAAATATGAGAGCCAAAATACATTTGAGTTGGTTAAGTGTACACGCACACTTGTAAGAGTCTCGTATAAATAGTTATCTTCTTCTTCTTCTTCCTCCTAAAGAACCTCCTCATTAACACTCTTCCTATTGTTTCCTACTTGGAAACATAAGATATGATGTTAAGAGGTAGGCTTGAACTTTATGTATGTATCTATATGAAAAAGTGCATAAGATATGCAAATACATTTTTTTCTCTTCTAAACACATCACTGTACTTATATATTTTGCATATTCACATCTACATTAAATGTATGTATACACATGACAAAATGTGTGTAGTTACTTCACTGCATGAGCCAAAGTATACAAAGGGAATGATTGGGAGATGATGATGGAGCTTATTTCTTTGTGAAATGAAGGCAAGAGAGAGAGAGAGAGACAAGTAATTGTAATGTGTGTAGTATAGCTCACGATTTAAAATTCTCAAATATTCCCCATGCGTCTCTCTTCTCTTCACATCTCTCAACAGTCTCAACACTGAAGGATTTGGAGAGGAAATCATTTGAGAGGAGTATGATATTTTGAGTATGTGAAAGTATCCGAATATTACACACACATACACACACACTATAGACTCTTCCAACATAAAAATAGTACGTGTGTGTATTCTTTTAGACAAATGTCTCCTCAGCCCTGGTATTTGTATGCACATAATGTAAAAAAACGTTAAAATATTACACAAGCACATTTCAAGATTAGCATGTGAAAGTATAAAAAATTATTCAGTCCTTTATCTTCCTGAACCCCCAAAGACTGCATAAGAATGTGTGTGAGTGTATGTGATAAGGAGGAAAGTACTGATGGAAATGACAGTTGCATGATTACAATACACAGAGAGCTCCGTCCTCCGTAGTAAGACTACTACTACGTGAAGTTCATGTGAGTATGTGTGCATCTCAAAACATCATAAGGAACCACGGAGGAAAAGTGTATTTTGTCTCGTGGATTAGGACTACCATAGTAATTCATAGAGTGCCTTGCTTGTGCAGTGCATGCCACCAACCAACCACCACCATGAAGGCTTAAGATACTTTACATAAGTAGATTGTATACATTTGAATGTAGTAGCAAAAACAAGGCATGTACCACAAAGTACATTTTTTTAGTTTTAGCTAAGCCGGTATAAAGATCACAGCTGCAAATATTCTTACGTATATGATGCTTGCATATATAATCAAGTCGAAAAGGCAATCTGCATTGTCTCTTGTAAATCAGCGTCACGCTCGCTCATGCTTATGCATGATTTAACTCTTGCTCGTTTTTTTTATCTCCCATCTCTCTCTCTCTCTCTTACTGCATATGGAAGAATTTGTTTGGGCTCCATGCAAAATAATAATGCTAGTAGTAAATACACATTGCACACATCCTTCTTTTCCATGCTCCTGTCATCCCTTAACCACACGTTAGTCTAAAAGTCCTTATCCTATCTTCTAAAGTTATTTCTTTGGCAAACATGCACTTTCCTACATAAAATACTCCTCCTTTACTAGTATATACACCTTGGATTGTTTTCATCATTCACAAAACTAAGATTCATGAATGCTGATAACTCTCAAGAATTCCCACTCCTAGAGGCTTTGACGCCAAAAATGAGTTTCCACACATTTGCCACTAAAAGTAGTAGATACATACCAATTAACACAAGAGGCACGATGTGAGGATTTGAGTAAAGAAATATTTCTTCATTCTAAACATGAAACACCAAAATTCATAATACCGTTGCGCGTTCATACATCACAGGAACTTTTAGCACTTGCAAACATACAAAAATGACATTCCTAGGAGAATAGGCCAAACAATTTAAAAGGTACGTCCTCAAAAGGCGATGCTATTCTTGTAATGTATAAAAATAGACTTAAGCTATAAACACACGCAAGTTCCAAGCGTCTGTAAGTGACTAACTATAAGTACAAGTGGAGAGAAATAATAGTTGGAAATAAATGGAGCTAACAATCAGAGGTCTAGGGAACAAAAGCTTGTTTATTAGGAGCCTTCTTCTATGGTTCAGTCAATCTGACATAATAGTCTTGAAACTGCTTTTAATTTAGATTTAGCTTCTCCTATAGCTTTAATTACATGTATTTTCCAGAAATTGTTCCCATGCTATGGTAAGGATATGGGCTAGACCATATAAAGTAGAAATAGAAACACAGGAGCATCAATGTGTTTTGTAGTAGAAACTGCCGGTGGAAAAAGAAGGCTAAGGAAAGCCATGATAATAGAATGACAATTACTAACACATGGTAAGTTAAGGAACATTAAAGATAATGAGAAATGATCCAGCCTCTACGCTCCTTTAGCTAATGAGATACACATCAAAGAGACAAAAGTATCTTTTCTTCCACTTGTAAAGATGGCTCTTGTCAATTGTTCTTAAAGAGAAAGGAGAAACACAATCTCTTTTGAGTCAGCATATCAAACGATTCTCTCTCTCTCATCCCAAGTGATTAAAATATAAATTGAATCTAAAGACTCCTTGAAAATGTAAGCTGAGTGAGTGAATTTAGTGTGCATTAACTAATTGATTCTTTATACAAAAAAATATACGCATAACAAGCGCCTACTCAAAATTAAACGAACACTCAGACTCGACTACGTAGGCACGTGAAAAATCCTAACTAAGAAATTTACCCGTACACACTTGAACCAATAGCCAAATTATAAAATAGCACGAGGTATATTTTACATACATAAAAAATGTATGCTCCAAGCTATTACATTGAAGAGGAAAGAATGATAAAGAAATTCCAGTAGATTGAGAATCACTCGTAAATTTCAAGAGTCAAATCAAAGACGATAAATGCCAGGAAATTTGATTTAATACTAAAGTTATATGGCATTCCCTTCCAGCACACCTTCAAAACCACCGCAAGGAATCGATTTCGGCAGCCATTCAAAGAATCTTCAAAAGACCTACTCTGTAATATGCAACCTGTGCAAAAAATCCAGCTTTGACATTCTTCAGTGGTTTACCAAGGCGGCCAAAGGCCTGGATCTTTTTTTCTTAAAAAAAGGGTTTCTGAGCAAGGGAAAAATTTGATAGAAGGAACTTCCTTTGTCAGCATTTAACAATGTCTAGCAAATCTTGCGAGTAAATTTCACAATTTTCCTGTCCTGGACTGACAAAGTGCTCCAAGTCTTTTTCAACCACATTACATATCCACCCTTTGAAATATTTCTCACGTCTCTCTAGACTCCCCTCACTCTCCTCTCTCACATAGAACGATAGAACTTCAAATGGAGCATCCAAAACTCAATCAATCTTTCCGATTTTTTCCTTCCCCTGCCAACTTCAAAGTGCTTCGTCATGTGTCAGAGTGAATTTAATTGTTTTAAAAATTCTACTACACAACCTTATACATTGAAACAATGGATTTTCCACTTCTCTACTACATTCATCTTATTTACATTGAAAAATCCAACAGTTACAAAAATCATGTTTAACATAAGTTCTGGACAGCTTCGAGCATTAGCAGTTGTAAAGAAGTTGAGAAATATTTGCTGTTGACATCACGTCATGGAATTATTTCATCATCTTTCCCCATTATCCAACATCCAAGCCTGTCAAAACTTCCCAAGATTTTTTCATCCAGTGAACTTTTCCAACAAAATTATTTTTTCTAGTAGCCAAAAAACTTGGTTTAACCTGATTTTTCCTACCCAAAAAATTGTATCTATTTATGATAATAATTTCACAAATTTCAAATACAAACCATGAATAATTCTGACAAAAATTTGGAGTGCAATAATTTTCACAAGTCAAGCTCACTGTACATGTACAAAAGTCAAGTTGTTTATATAAGTTAAGAGATTTTAATAAATATTTTAGGACGAACGTAATTTTCAAGCACATTTTAAGGCTCCCGTAAGCATCACAGCTGAGGTTGAAAATTTAATACATATTTATCTACATATATCTCGTTAGCACACGACTCCATCCTCAAGCCTGACATGTCTATCTACTAAATATAATTTATAAGGATAGAAGAGAGGAACATCGGAGAGAGAGAGAGAGGGAATGAGGTAGAGTGGCAAAGGCGAGTCCTCACCAGGACATCGCCCTTGTTCTGCAAACAACTGGGCCTCTCAAGCCTTTTAGTTCCTACTAACATATTAATACAAGGTACACGAAACACACATAATCTTATTTACAGGCTTTATACATGTAACTAACATTGATTCATCCTCGCCTACGCAAAGAGTAAACCCAAACCCAAGTACTATAGGAAAATCCCATATACCTACACATTATATAAGACCACTTATACATTTTAATACCAAACCAAAAGCACTAACTCTTTCCCCCTGACACCCATATAGACTACTTCAACGCAATAGATGCGCTCTCCATGGCTTGCATAATATTTGAAAGTTTTATTACACTCCCTATGAAGTCCCAATGGTAGAAAGACTGCCATTCAAATACAAAGTGTGTATGTACAAACAAAGCCCATACTTTTATTAGTATTCATTTCTCTACATATATAAATCTCTCTAAGTAATCCTCAATAATTTGCACCATGTAAATTTTAATAGAGCAAAACCACAAGATATACATTGTTGTTTGGATGCAAACCGGATCTCTTATTAAAAGCCTTTGGGAAAAAAACATGCAAATCAACCCCTTCTCCTCCTGATCAAGTATCACTCAAGAGCATTAAAATGAATGACTATCCCTTCAGTTTCCACAGCTCCCATAAGTACACAAAAACACTCTCATCCTAAAAGGAGCGTAGCAGAAGAACAACAAGACCAGAGAAATAGATGATGTTCATTGAAAAAGATCCTATCCACTCCAAGCTAAAATTCAAACCTGAGAAATTATAATTAATGGATTCATTTAACTTTCTGACGGCTTCACTTCGCAGTTTAGTACAAGCTTTAATAACTTGTCTATCTTTCTAAAACCCTTCCAATACATTAAATACATACAAAACTACATATATAAAATGGAGAAACACGTATGAAGGAAAACTATCGAAAGGGGATTCATTAGTAGGGCCGACAAGTCAAAAAATATTATTTACAAGTCATCATCATCCCATCAAAAAGATTCCCTACCACAAAGCAGTTGACAAGTATGAGTTCATATGATTTACAACATGACAGACGAAGCGAGCTTTGTCCTTTTATTGTAAAAGCAAAACTAGCCAAGCTGCTTTCGCAAAAAAAATTCTTTGCTAATTGTTGGTGCCTGAAATATAATGTTGGTTGGATAGGAAAAAAGTTTTTTTTAATTTCTAGCTTTAGTATGCTATACTAAAAAGCCTAGGTGTTTTAAGCAGATATACTACGCTTTAAAGATAATCATAGAGATCTCCAGCCTTTGCGAAAATATGAAGGCGTTGACTCATTTCACTATATGAGTAGATATGTGTTTCGATGACCAGGACATTTACCTCCTTAAAATTCTTACATAGCTTCTTGGAGTGATAATAGGCTATAATAAAACAAGTCCCTCTGTGAAAAGGAAGATTTCCTTGTAATCAGTAGACATAAGTAGAGATGTACAATGTGAAAAACCTGTCCTATCAAATCCATACATACGTATGTACGTATAAAATAGTATATGGTAAATGGTGATAGAAAAATATAAGCATTGGATCATTTTCACTCAACAAGGTACATAGACACACGTTCACATAGCTACACATAAACTATTAACATCTTGAGAGATCGTGCCATTGTAATTGTCATGAAAATTAATTTCAATTCAAGATCCTTTCACAAAGATAATTCCTTTTTCGCTCTACTCCTCTAATAACTTGTATATAATGAAAGATATTGAAAGACACCTTTTTTCCTCTCTCTCTCTCTCAAACTCTTTCTCCTAATAATGACAATAATGCGAAAAACCTATATAGTGCCATAAGTGAGGAAACCGGCAACAATAACATCAACAAAACTACAATTATTGAAGGAAACGTGCGTTGAAAGGAAATTTCACAATTTTAAGTAAATACTAGAGTTTGGAAATGTAGGTGAGAAATTACTCTTGTAAAATTACAAACATGTGTGCTCAAACTAAATTAAGGAATAACATTTTGCTAAGTAAAGAGAATAGAGAGCTTTGAAGGCGAGATTTTTCCTTTTGTAAACTCCATGAAATTTCACACCATTTGAAATCCATTAGAAATTTAGAGAAAACCTAGAAACATTTTCCAAACTACGGGACGTGCTGATGACTCCAGTCTACTATTTACTGCGGTAAACTCCCTTTCTCCTTTGCAGTACTGCGTAAGTTGGTTCTCACAGTTTATGTATATGTTTCTCTTCCCAATAGCTACACACTACTGTGTAGGACTGTTCGCTAATGCAGCGAGCTTTAATTTTATTACATTTGTTGTTGAATGCCTAGAGCTACGGAGACATACAAGACGTACGGTAATATTTAGCTCAGAACTTTGCTCAGCTTAATTTCTACGAGTAAAGATGATGTAATCTTGGGAAAATATATTGTTAAAGAAGGAGCCTTTTTATATGTATAAAAAGTATATGACTATTACTTGGAATAAGGTAGAGGCTCAAAAATATCATCATCATCTGCTTACTCGTATTTCATACGAATGCATTTATAAAAGGCGGACGTTAGTTTTATGGACATGGAATAATGCACATAAAGCGCTTGTAGCCTGTAGCAATTAAATGCCATATAAGGCTATAGTAATGTGTATAAAAGGGTAATGTAGGGTAAGTAAGAGGAGAAATTTTCTTAGGCTCCTGTTCATTCATTCCTTGTAAAAAGTAAATCTGGAATTTAAAGACTCTCCTCCATACCTTTTTCAGCGTACATTTATTTGTATGCAATGACATTAGAGGAACTATCTTCCTTCTCTGGCCAGCTAGATATAATAATTGAGTAAGTTTGAGCAATGAATGTACTAAATGGACAGCCGAGGAATTTCCAAGACGATTACACAGACATTGCCTCAGCAGAAAGTCAAGAGACAGAAGGAAGTTACTTAAAAAACGAGTAAGTCAGCAAAAGGAGCAGCATGAGAATAAAAGTCCTTTGCAAACAACTTCCTTAAAAAGTTTCCCTCCCCTTTATTTTCACACGAACGAGGAAAAGTGCTGAGAGAAATTGGATCTATACGGATCAAATGACATGTAAAATTCCTACATACACTCCGACTACTACATCCGTCTTCAATACTTGATCTACCAATAAAGTGCTCTCCCATTTCTGGATAATGTTATATAACTTTCACAGTATTTCCACTCATCCATTATATACATGTGGGCGGCTTCAAACCACGACATTACCCATCTAAAATGTCCCATATAATATTATCTCCCTATACCTTACTGTACTATACCAAAACCATTTATTTTAGCTGAAGGGGAAAGTGGGGAAATTGAAAGGAAAATACACCGCTCAATCCACTTACTCTCAAAATTCAGCCCCCAGCTCCCTCATAATGGAGATCTTACTTCATACATAGTAACAACAAATTCTAGAAATAACGCACTTCCCATATAGGAACCCAATTGAGTAAATATGAGGACCGGGGATGAGTAAAAGGAAAAAAACTTAAGAGACAAATAACGGAGAAGATACAAGAAAATCAACTCTTTTTCTCAATTACATAAGCTCCCGTGCATTCATAGAAATTATATTCCTTGCAACATAGACACAATCATCAATTCTTACCAAGCTCTCATATATGGTCTAGAATAAAACTAAATAGGGGTCATAAAGCGGGGAAAAGTTGGAAAGCTTATGTGGAATATAAAAAATGCAGTAAAAAAAACAAGAGAGCCAAAAATTTCCAACACATTTATGCACTTCCATTAAGTATGTACTCCTATGTAGGACAAATGCAACTGACAATATAAGTAAAATGCAAGCCACTCATTCCAAGGCACCACAAACTGAGTTGGAATCAAGAGCCAAAAACCAAAGAAATTCCTATAAAACTCCTACAAAGGATAATGAAATGGTAGGAAAAACCTTGCATCAAATAACCCATTAAAGAAATAACAATGAGCTGGATCCACGTGCATACTAAAAATTTCCTTCCCATACAAAAGTTACCCATCCAAAAACTATACATAGCTTGAAGCCATTAGCTTATTCATTATCTTACATAGGCAAGGAGTATTTTGGCTCTGAGGTGAGAAGACAAATGGGTTTTAGCGAATGTTCGCTACTCAATTGGAATTTTATAACCATGCTAAAATAACTCGTATGTTTACATTTCTCCGCATCACCACTAATTCAATTACAAAACTTATGGAGCTTATTCCCCTCATCCACTCCATCCCTATAGCTAGGTCAGTATAAACAAACGTGCATAGAAACTAGTTCCAAGCCACTTCAGCTCTTCAAGTTCTTTGAAGGCAACTCTGGCTTGGAAATGTTGGTAAATGAGAACATTGAAGCTAAAACAGTGGAAAAGTTTATTGGTTTTATGGGCAAGGCTATTATATAGACTATAAAAAAATTGATTTCCGTCCCAGGGAAGTAACAAGCTAGAAAAAATCATTTCAATTTTACAATCACTTTTCCTATACGCTATACATATATGTCGTCCATTCCAACTCACTATAATGTTTTCTTATCAAGCATTTTCTGCATCCCTTATTTCTCAAAATGACTGCTATTTCCATGAAAAATTTCTAATGGTGAAAAGCTGGAGTAGCCAAGAATAAGAAAAAAAGTAATTGAAACTCTTCCAAACTACAAATGCATATAAATTGGCTAAATTGCCCGAGAGAGGAGTTTTTCAAATAAAGGATTTTTACATCTCCAGTCTCCTCCAGCCTATATAGTACTAAGATAAGAGCTAAGAAATTCCAAGCGGGAGAGGGAAGCGATAAATTTCTATGTGCATAACAAACATCCAGATCAATAATTAAATTGGAGTAGCCACAAAAAGGGAAGCCAATCCCATAGGCGGCAATTTAAATTCAATTTTTAAATCAACCATGTGAGAAAAATTCCCTTAGATTTATTTTCACTATATGCTCGTCTTCCTAAAAGAACTACTCCTGGATCCTTCACTTATGGAAGACACACACATCTCTCGTAATGGGTCATTAGTTTCTCAACAACGGAAGTAGCACTTTCTCCTTTGCAAGAAGACAGGAGTGCTAAAAGAATTCCAATGTATACAACACACACATCTATATAGGGTTTTCCAAGTGTTTTATACAAAATATATAAAGAATAGAAGAGCTTAAAATTTCTTCAATTTACTCAAGCACCCAGCCACTGGATCACCATACTTTACTTAATGGAAGACATTAAGTCATCGAAACATAAGCTCGAGCTCTTTTTCTTTCGCACACTTTTTTCCTCTCTCTCTCTCTCTCTCTCACTCTCCCAAGCCTCATTGTGTCCGTGGAGAAAATGCATTAGAGGGAAAGAGAGCAAGAACAAAGTTCTTTATTGTTTTTTTTCTATCCTCCTTGTGGGAGTTCATCCCTAATGAAGAAAAAAATTAGAGGGAACATATAGTCTCGTACTTTTACTTAAATATATCAAGGAAAAAACAGGGCTCTTATGAACATTAATTAATTTGTTTTTAGTATGTATGTATATACGTATAAATTTTTTTTTCCAACATCAACTTCATTCCTCAGTGGAAGAACTTTTTCTAAAGAGGAAAAGGCTGGTCTATAAAGTAATTAAGCCAACTAAAACAGCTTTCTGCCTTAAGAAAAGCCACCCACAGTTGGAATATTTATGTGGGATGATAGTAAAAAGTAAAGGGAACCAGAAAAATGAGCATTTTTTGATTGGTCAGTCTGCGTATCAAACACGTAACAAATAATTAACCCTCCAGCTCTGAAACGATCCTCGTTAAAACTTGCTTTTGTAGCTAATAATTAAAATCAGTGGTTTGAAAAAATAAGTTATACAATATTACAGTTTTTTTCAATCAAAAAATATTTTGTGGTTGTACTAAAAGTCTGGTAGAAAAATAGCCTGGTTAGAATTATTATTACTATTATTGTTTGGTAAGGGAAGATAAATGAATTGGAGGGAATCGTAAGGGAAATCTGGACGCACGCCATTAAGAAAACATGTGGGATTCGTATAGCTTGGTAAAAGGCTCCTCACGATTCTACAGGTTATTCAAGGCAGTACTGGACATTTTTCTCACCTTAATTTATCTTTATTACAGAAAGGCCTTTTGTGTGAGATAGATGAGGGAAAACAGATGCTTTTTACGCTATAGTAAATTCTACAAGTCCTACAAGATTTACACAATTAGCCAAACAGTTTGTCTCCGAAAAAAGCAGACACACAGCCCCGTTTCCTTAAATTTACACTTGAACTGCTTCCATTCACGTATACATATGACCCAAGTAATTTAGCAATCTCTCCATCCTAAGTTCAGGAACCAGAACCAAAACACCGCATGTAAATAAACGGAGAGTCAAGCTATTTATTTGAAATGAAGAAATAGTGTGGGAATTGTAGTAGCACGTAATAGTAGAGTATCCGTATAATGGACAATTTACGACAACAAAGGGAAATTAGCCCTTGTATCAAAATAGCACAAAAGCTCCTTCTTTTTTGTTCCCACAGGAATTTATCTTCATTTCAAACGCTAATTTAACCCTTAAATTTTTCCTCTCCCATCACAAAGCAAAGGAGACCAGGGTCATTTTAGCGGACCATTTTCCACTACTATTTGAATGTCACAATAATTTCCTTTCCACACATTTCCCTTGTTGTGGTGTATAGCTATAGAGAAAAAATAAAGGAATTCCGCTAAATACAAATGAATACCTTCCAACAACCAATCCTAGAAATTTTACTAATACTGAGAATTTCCCTCGACAGATGAAACCTTGCGGTTGTAAAAGCTTCTCTCTCTCTTCCTCTCTCTCTCTCAGCAAAATGTTCAAAGCAGCTTTGCTCTTGTTGGTAAAATTGGTAAAAAAGGCGGAATTCCAAGCACGTAATAAATCCTTTAAGGTGATTACTGTCCAGAAGTTGTAAATTGAAACTGACGGGATTTGGAAATAAAAACCGAGCTATAGAGAGAAATGGTAAGAGCCTTTGGTCAGAAACCCTGCCCTGGAGCGATTCAATGCTATAGCTCTGGGTCAGCCGCAGCCAGGGGCATGTATGATTGCTCTTTTCGAAAAAAAACAAGCTAACGAAAAAAAACCTACAACCACTACATTTGGAAACGTTCAATGTATTATGCAAGAGCAAAAAATTCTGGAGAGAACAATGTGTAGTACGCAGACTTATACACTGCAAGTGTAGTATTCTTGCTTGTTTCTACATACAAAAGCAGGGGATTCAATTCACCCTGGAAAAAGTTGAAGAAGCAAAACATGGGATTTTACCATACACAAGGAGTAACATTCAAAACTACATCACAAGGCCAAGTCCAGCCTCTAGCAGTAAGCAATCTCCTTCCACTCACGATTTTCATCCATAACATAATATGCATGATTCTCAGCTTGAAAAAGAGAGGAGAGCATATATTTATTCCATTAAATTGTGCATGGAGTCAACGATTTTAGTAAAACTACCACAAGACTTTCGAAACTGTATCATATAGAACATACCAGGAAAATATCCTTTGTATATGGTAATACCCCCAAGAAGCTTCAAAAGCCAAGGGGACTACCAAACAAAAGCAGTAGTTGCTGTAATAAAATAATAATAATTCGTGAGGTGCCAGAGCTAAAACCAAGCCCTTTATTTCTCCAGCAGTGTCAACTGATTGAAACTACTAAAATACTATGCGCTTTTTCCATAACAAATTTCTCTCATCCGAAAAAAAAACCACTCAATCCACAGCACGTTATCCTTTAATATAAATGCCTAGCAAAAGGAAAACTTGGTTTTTTTCTCTCCACCAGGTGAATACTTTTTCCTAAAGAATTTCCGCTTTCCTACTTTTCTTACTTCCCTTTCAAAAAGTAATGATGGTAAGTTAAAAAAAAGCCTTTAATCCAACCAACTCAAAAAACTTATATAATTAAATATGTTGACAAAATCCTTTATATAGGTTTTTTTTCATACGTACAATGTATTGCATTGAAATGTCATAAGAATTGAAATCGAAAAAAATTGCTTCCAAAAATTCCTAACAACTTGCAGGAGCTCTCAACAAGTAAATCTCCTGTGATGGATGAATCCTCTAACATTCGTTACTACTTTTAAATTGGGCAGAAAACTTTTTTTCAAATAATGACTTTTTCCTTTGAGACCAATTCAGCTGGAAGCCTCTGGCATTTTTTTCGTTTTTCTACTTGTAGTACATGTCGAAGGATTTAAACGTAAAAAATCCACACGATAGGAAAAAACCAATCCAGAAAGAAAATTTATTTATTGTACTGGAAAATCCATCAATGATTTACCACGGTGGTAATTTTAAGAAAAACTAGAGGCTTGGACGGAGCTAAAAATCATTAGATGTGGGAGGAAAGTTCCAGGGATTTAATTATGGAAGATCTAAAAAGCCTTTGACAATATTCTCCAAGCTCAGAGCATTTAGTATGTGGTAAAGTTTGTTGATTTTTTTTCTGCCGAGTCATAGGCAATTTATCAGGCAGGGGGAGAGAGGGAGAGGGGTGGAGGAAAAAAATTGATTTGGCTCTCCACTCCATGATGATGAGTAGCGTAGGTGGAGATGAGGGAGTGTGAAGGGAAAATTGCCTCAAGAAAAAGTGTGCGCCCGCCTCAACTCTCAAATCACTTAATGCTTTTGCACAAATCCACATGAGACTTCTAGTGAACACTTACTTATTCTCGGAGAGAGGAATGGCACGTCCGTTTCCGATGTACCGGTAACTCAGCCGTTGAAAACAATTACATTTTGACAAGTTCTCCGTATGTAATCCTACTCAAAGAGTATTATCCCCCAAATTGAAACAAAAGTTTAATCATTTCCGGGCACTTGGTCTCTCCACAGAAACTCTCCTCCTCCTTCTCCTTCTTCTCATATATTTGAGAAGCACATATAAATTTCTACATTTATTACCATTTCAGTTAGAACGTATCATTGAAAACATAGACATACTTATACTTGAGAGAAAATAATTTTTCAAGGGAAGGATATCCGAGTCATGGAGGACGGAGTGGCGAAATGATTACAAGTATAGATACGTTTACACTTTGTATAGTAAGGAAAAGGAAGAGGGTGAAATTTTATTTAAATTGACAGATTTCCCTCCTTTTTAACTCGCTATTTTTATGGGTTGGAGTAAAGCTCGATAAATCCTGGATTTGGAGTCGTTGGAAAGCTATTACATTTCCACTTGGCATGGCTCAATATAAATGCAAATGTACGCTCCAGGGTATCAGTTTATTCTCAATTGCTGTCTATTTCCAAGTTATTTGTTCAAAAAAAAAAGAAAAAATCCATCTCAAATTCTCTATGTATTGCTTACGTGTCTACAATTTTTCTCCCATAAATCCCATTTAGGAAAAAATTACAAAATACTTGAGAATAAAATGTTGTAGTGTGAGAAATATATATGTACAAAGTAGGGAAACATTAAAATTCTTTTATTAAAAATATAGCTATAGCTATATACGTGCTAAATTCACATGAAAATGTAAGTTACACCTGTACCATTTACGCAAACACGTAGCATATAGCTAAACACAAGTATAATTTCCAAGGCCAGGAAAAAAAGCAAGGCTCGGACAGGAAGAGCTGAAAGGGTAAAAATGTCAAGACTCCTCATACATAAATACTTATTTATTCGCAAAAGTGTGCATTGAATTCCAAAACGTCATGGAATGGAACATAAAAGGAAATAAATGGAAAATACAACTGTTGAGATAAATTTCCCTCCCTGAATTCCTGACAGGCTAGTTGCAGATGCTCGTACCATCCTCCTCCTCCTTCCATAAATACACAGGCAGAGAAAAAAAAATACATCCTACATGGTCCAACCTAAAAGGCATACAGAGAAAAAGGCTTATATACTAAACAAGGTACAGGCTCACTTTTCCAACCTTCCAAATCCTATTCATGCCTATTTAATGGCTCCTCCACTCATATATCATCATCATCGTGTACAACAGAAGGCAGGGAGGAGAGGTCAAGTAGTAAATAGTACTACAAAGTAAACATCAACATTTCCCCTTATAAAGGCTTAGCAAATAGTAACATGGAATTTTCACAATACCTTCGGTGCATAGATAATTTACTAATAAATAGAGAGATATACATTCTCAGCTTATTCATACACATAGGATTTATTTCCTCCTCGTTCGCTACCCATCTTTCGCTTGAAATATTTTCAATGTTTAATTATTCCTCTCAGCATACAGATGATTCCATACTATCTCCCAATTTCAGCCAAGGATTCATCAAACTTTCCAAATAGTTATTCTTCTGCTTAAAAAGATTAGTCTGTCATAATGGGATTTCCACGTTCCACATATAGAAATTTCCATTACCAGTAATTATCCCTCAGCTTTATTTCAACCTCGTAATTAAATACATACACATATAAGCATAAACCATGATGGGAATGAGATTGGCACTAAAACGTCGGACTTGCCTTAAAATTTCTAGCAGTAATTCCTGCATTCTTAGCACAGTCACATTTGCAGCAATAATAATTTCCACTTTGAAAATCTATTGAACCGCTCGGGAGGAGCCGAGGAAATCTCACAATTGGGGGAATTGGCTTTTGAAGATATGAGAATTGGCAAATTGCAAAAGTAATGGATTTTTCTGGTAGAGTCAGATTAATTAGCGGAAATTTCTTGATGAGAATCATCTAATAATCTTCTATTAGTTATGTTTTATGAGCCTCCATTTATTTCCACGGATACGTGATCCGACTCGACAGGAAAAAATAGCCAGGTTACAGCTTTCCCTTATTGTTATGGCCTCTTAAATAATTATTTATACTGTAAGTTAATGCCTTTGGGTTCCGTACTGAAAGAGAGACAATGCCTGACGAACTTTCCACATAAAACTGTCATTCCTTGTTACTTAGCCGTTTAATTTGAGAGCCGTTCCTTTCCTTCTCTCCATCCAACAATTACTCCCTACAATATTTCTATGAGCAACCGCAGCAAAAGGGAAAACGTGGAAATTCTTTAGAACTTCTTCCCGCATCTTCCTCCTTTAGTCTATCTATAGGTATGTAGGGAAGAAAATAGGGTGAAGCTGTAATACAAAAGGCTTCTCTCCACGCGGATAGTTCAATTAACCATAGAAAAGGGCAAGCCATACTTTTTCGATGAGAAGAATCACAATCAGGCTTTAAATAAATCATAGGAGAGGAAGCTAATTCAATAATTGATTCATGCTCCTTAGCTTCTTTCTCTATGTACTCGAACCCGTAGAAAACTACATCTATTGTAGTATGGGCATTAAGTAAGAAATCATTAATGTAAGAAAATTGCTTGGAGCTAAAGCATATACCATTGAGAAAGGGAAGGCTGCTCACATTTACTACTAAAATATTAAAGGTACATCTCACGCTTGGAATTTAGTGCAAAACTGTGGATAAGTGAGAGGCTGACTCGAGACCACTATTTTCACCCAGTTATCATTAATACAAAAGCAGCCTCCCGTGTAAGTCTCGAGTAGCTTGAGAAATTACTATAGAATATTCCCCGTATAAAGGCACAAGCATTAGTGGAAGATAGAACTAATTTTCTAGATTTCCTTCTTCAATAATTCCGGAGGTCCGTACAACAACGCTTCTATTCCAATGGGACTCAAGTATCTGAGCTCCTACAGTCTTGAAAAATATGGCAGGAGAGAAAGTAGGAGAGAAAAAAAAACTCTTAACAAATACTTTCCCATAACTGGAAAAAAAATAACTTGAGGAGAGGAAGGAAAGAGAAATGTAAAGTTAAAACCACAGAGGTAAACGCATGGAACCAATACTCAAGCCTTAGCACACTACAAAGGTTTGAAACTTGAAACCACTTAAAGTTTCATGAGAAACTTGGCTTTCTCTCCAGACCCTGGTAATTTGTGCTAACGGTAGAGCATATGTATATGCTGCAATTGCATGATATGAAAGGAATAGAGAGAAAAAAAGTGTAAATACTTTCTAGACCCCAACACAAAAAATAGAATTTCCTTTTTACCCGAAGTGTCAGAGAGGCTATAAAAAAGATGAGGCTGGACATTAGTAAAAGAGTCTGGAGAAAGTACCAGAAGAAACTCCGAGCAGAACTTTTCTACCTTCAACCTTACATTTCAATTTTTTTTGTAGAAACATGCATATGAAAACTTGCTCCCCATAAGAATGTTGCACATTAATAGGAGCAGATAAGGTGAATACAATTCAACGCTATACTTTCACTTCCAAACTACCCCACCCCTCACAATGAACAAGAATAGATACGCATAAGGTGACAATATAAAGACGTAAGTCTCAACCCTGCACATTTATTGAGACTGAAGATACTCTTGAAAAGGAAGGATGATAAAATATATGTCTCTACAAATTCATAAATTTTATCTAACTACGGAAGAACTTGGAACGAGGAAAGAAAAAGCGAAAAACATTTTCTAAAATTTCTCTCTCTCTCTCTCTTTCACACCATACACAAAAATGCAACTTCTTGCATCATCAGGATCTTCCTCCATTTGAAAAATGTTACATTTGAATAGCTCTCCCTATATGTATAGCTGCTCCTCTAACTAAATGAGCTCTACAGAACATCTCAAATCCTCAGGACCATTCCCTTGCATAACGACCTCCCATGAAATCTCTCCTATGAGGAAAGAGCCTCCTCATTATAATATCAATGGAGGAACAAGTTACTTCAAGCCCATTCAATTCCTCCAGAAATCCTTTGGAAAACACAAGCCTACCTAACCTTGCTATTTTAAATGACGCTCAAGATGAACGAGATTAAAAAATAATAAAAGCGGGAATATTTTTTTTAACTCAACCCGACTCCATTATTTAGATTGAATTTTTTCCTCTCTTTTGTATACCCAGTGAACAGATACATACCCATAAGATTTTTTTCGTCAACAATAAAATCCGAACAATTCCCTTGATTAAAATACAAGGAGACATTTAAATGCCACTAAGGATTAACAATTTTTAGCGTCCAGAAAAAACCTGATTGACAAATCACCCTAAAAAGGATACTTGAGCTGAGGAACTGCAAAAAATCTTTCTATGCACACCAATGCGTTCTTGAAAAGAAAGTGTTTTGAGAAAAAAACTTAAAGTTCTAAGGCATTTGCCAATGTTTGTGTAGGAGTAGTAGCGGTAGCTCTGGAACGTCAGAGGCCATATCCTCTTCAAAGTCATTTCCCAAGCTCATCATCAAGTTAACTTATTACATTGGATTGAAAGGCTTTTCCCATACAAACGCTGAGAACTATGTCGTGAACATCCGTACACAAGTTCCTACAACAGAGTACTTACTCTCAGTTTGTTGTTGTCAAACAATGGATTCTGGTAAGAGACAAGATTCTCCAGGAGTAGTAGCAGTAGTAGTGAAAGAAAAAGTGATAACAATAAGGTTGGAAAAAGAAAATAGCGGCAACTTACACATATACGCACAAATAGTCCATATAAAATTCTATTATAGTGCATTCATCCATGATATAAAGGATGGAGTTGCCAATACCTTTTGTCCTTGTCCTATACCATACCGTGTATCTATAATAGTATGTACGTACATATATGAAAATACAGCAACTGTAAAATGGCTCATGTTGACTGTTTCGCAAGAGTGATTTTGAACAGGAGAGGAAAATAATAAAAAAAATCAAAATGACGTGCTCAACTCACCAGCTCCATAACTTTACACCATGTATATTCTCCAACATTGTAACAATGCCTGCCTTCCTTATGTACAAGATATTTATCTAGAACTCTTCTTATAACAAAATTCCCATTAGCCATGCCATTACCAAAGTTACGCAAGCAAAAGGAGGTGGAAGAAAAAAAAGACGGAGAGGGAAATGAGAGCAGTCGTGTGGGATACAGTCTGGAAATTCCAGCCTCATATTTTCACTACTCCTGCACTACGTAGTGTGAAACGAATGCCAAACCGGAAGTTTCTCACAATCAAATGAAAGATTCTAGCTAGAAAATATCATAACTAAATCTCAAACTTCCATTGCTCCAAGCATAAACCTACATTGAAGAATTCTTCTTCCTCAAAAGGAAACACAAGTTTCTCATTTTGCAAACACAATGAGAAAAACAAAATTCTAAAGGCATAAAAGATATACACAGAGAAACAACCATCTAAATACAATGTAAATAAATGGGCTCATGAATATAATAAATATACGGAGGAAAAATAACAATCTATATCAGGACATTATTTATATGAGTTTTAATGGGAAAGTTTCCCACCAGCTCCCCTTTAGTAGTAATTCCCAGATACCAATCCTTTTCTCTTGGCTGAAAAGTAAGAGGGAGAGAGGAGAAGAGTTTCCAAATCCTACAACTATTTCCAACACATTTGTATAGTAAATAGTAAATTTCTAAAAATAAGATTTAGATAACAAAAGTAAAAGTTGAGGGAATTGTCACTCATCAGAGAAAGTAAATAATTAGTTGGATGCAAAGTTTTAAAACTTTTCAATAGTAATGGTACACAGAATAAAAACAACTTTTGTCTTCACAAATAGCACACACGTACGTGATAATTCAGTGAATTCAAAGGAAGACTCTCCACAAGATTTAGTTGGGTCTCGCATTAGCTCTAAGACAATGATAATTTGGAAACAGGGAGAAATACACCACAGAGCTAATTTATTTCATGCCCTCAGTATGATTACGTAAAAGGAGCAGTGGAGTAAAATGTAAACAATAATTTTAGATTCAATTGCAAAGAAAAGATTGAGTTAAAATAAGGTTTGTTTTTGTAGTGAAAGAGAGAGAGAGAGAGAAAACTAGAGCAATGTGTGATTACTTCACAGTTGAGAGCACACATTAGAAACAAATTATTATGGAAAAGAGTCTGACAGGAGTTATTATCTTTTAGCATATTATATTTCCTACGAACTAGAGATTTGTTTGTTACTTTAGTATATTTTGTCTCGAGGAGACAAGCTATGAAATAATGTGGTTAGAAATTTGAAAATTAATATTTTATTTTATTTTTGCAAAAAATTAAATTCATAAACCATCATCGCCTCAATGAGTTTTGTCATATGTATAGAGAGAAGAATGAGCACGCCATTTTATTTCCCCAACTGAACCACAAATCAACGTAAATTGGCTAAGTCTAGCCTCATAGCTTTAAAGACGCCATGGAGTGTTTCTAAAACAGATGTATTTGTTGGAGAGACAGAGGGGAAAGAGAGAGAGAGGCATAGAGATCCTCTCAGACCCGTCACTTTCATATGCCCACGTTCCCATTGTGAATTGATCCGTCTATTGTCAAACGTGCTTTTGCCATGACATTCTCTCCCACTTGTATCAAAATACACTGGGTGAGAATGGAATACAAAAATAACATAGCATCAATCGTATATTTACATATGAGAAAAAATCATCTCTATATATGAAACAAATCTACGAGTATTTCTGTCTCTCTCGCAAAAGAAGGATTTATTTCAATGCTTGAACAAGTTTCCATGCTTAGCTGGATCCTCCCTATTTTATTCCACAGGGATATTATAAGTATATAGATTTGAAGCCTATAAAAATATACGCGAAATGCATAGTGTCAAATGAGAGTGTATACACACACTTTGGAGCAGAAGAAGCTTGAGAGTTTTAGGGAGGAGAAATACAAACTATTATCTATGCTAACTTTTCACGTCGTTTATCTCTTGACTCTGAAAATAGTTAGGAAAGACACATGCAAATGGACTCACTCAGTTTTAGCATCATTCAACTTCTATGCAGAACTTAACTCTTTGGAATTTCTTCTTTTTGCTCTCGTGTAATTTCACCTCCTCTGAGGACTCTTTTAGACTCGTGTGTCTTACGCTACACTTAACTTCCCTATCACAGAGGGACTCGGGAATGAAAGGGAAAAGTAAACGAGCCTAACATTACAAATGAAGGAGTACACAAGCCATGTATAACTCTAATGCATTTTCTCTCCAAGGTAGAGAATGTAAGGAAAGAAAAAAAGAGGGAAATGTACAAAAGAGAAAGAGTATAGAGTGAGTGAGAGAGAGAGAGAGAGAAAGAAGTTGAATTTATGCATGACCGAACTTGCTTCCGACATTGAGCTCTTCAACTAATAGGATTGGCCAATTTCAACCCAAGGACTCCTCCGGCTCTTCAACAAATGCTCACTATGAGACAATCCATTGATGATGATAAAGCTCCTTAAGCAACGTCTATTATTACATATATAGACACATAGAGAAACTAAATAAGATTCTCATTCAAACAACTATAAATCAATTTGAGAAGCTAACCTAGCACAAAACTCAACAGGACTTTTCCATCATGTCATGCTCTCCCTCTCTCTCTCTCTCATCTCGTCCCATCACAACACTATATTTTTTGGACATGATCATCTTATCAAAATTGACAGCTCAATTCCATGCTCTCCTTTCCACACACACACACATGCACACACATCTCGTCAAAAAAAACTCCTTTCATTTAATCACTATATAACCCTTACCCTTAGGAATACTATCATTACGAAAGAATTACACTCTTTTTTCCTTTTACATATACTGACTCACCTCATACAAACTTGAATGCTACTACTTGAGAAGTAAGTTCTTTGAGTATAAAACTGGTTGTAACTTACTTAGAACCTCATCTCTGATTACCTATTACCTCATCCTCTTCCATATAAAATCTAACTACTAATCGCATTCTTGATGCTCAAACTTCAATCTTTTTCTTTCTCTCTCTCTCTATTCGCATATAATAACATACTCTGCTTATACGCTACCACTGCAAATGGTAGTACTAGCAGAACATGCAAGTCTCTCTCTCTCTGAGATAATCAGCAAAAACTGGACTTTGAAAAAAACGTATCTGAAAAAAGTAGTTACCTTTTATCTCAGAGAGTGGAAGATTGTTCATAAGGGAAAAAAAGTAGAAGAAATAAGGGTGAATCAAAGCAACTTCGTGATTTCCTAGGAGCTCATTAACAATTTACCAGCTTGGCTCTCTGACTTATTCGGGAGCTGAGCAGTGTCAATTTAGAAAATGTAAATACTATTCCAATATACAAAATCTTGTTTACCTTCAGCTTCGTTCTATGCAAGTAATCATGGTAATTCCACAGGGTTGAGGTTGTGTCAATGCAAAATTTAACGATGGTTCCATCCTCAAAGCTTTTCCAAGTACAAGAGGAAGAACAAGTGAGGTAATGAAGTTATACACAATGTGTATACAAAATGGTGCGAGGAAGAGCAGGTGACGAAGAGAACAAGTTACCTCTTCTATTTATTACCATAGAAAATAGTTACGCACACATTCACTGCCAGTCCTTGTAGTTTGTAAACAGAGGTGACACATGTAAGATGGTTTGATAGTCGAGGTTAAATATTCTCTCTCCCTACTTCCTCACCTCATATAGGCATGTACGTAACACTAAAGGTAAGAATTTGTGGTTAACAAAGCCGCGACCCTTTTAGATGTATTTTTTCCCGTTCCGTTTCGTTGGAAAAAAGAGAAGAGGCAGAAGTTTTGTGGAGGCAGGTGAATCCAGAAAATAATTCACTGATTTGAGACACGATATACTACAGTGGTCTGGAGAAGGGGAAAAGAAAGAGACGAGAGAGGAGATACATAGAGAATCACAGAGAGAGAACTTGTTCAAGAGAATCAGATAAAGAAAAATCACAAATCGCAATGCGGGAGATGGAAGAGGATTTACCGAAGAAGAGACTCACAGGAACCGGGCACATTCTCACAGAATAAATGGATTTCAACTAAAGGGACTGACATGAACTGAACCATGCTGGAGCTGCTCTTCTCTTCTTCTTCTCTCTCTTTCTCTCTTACTCTCTCTCTCTCTCTCTTCCCGATTTGGATTCGAGTTTCACAGTCAAGCCACCAACGGCTGCTTCCTTTGGCTGCAGGAAAATCATGCTCGTGCAGTTTCGACTTTCCAGGAGTAGTGCTGCTGCTGCTTCTGTAGCTTTCTCTACTATAATCGTGTAGTAAATGTAGTAATGGGAGGTTATAGTACATATTCCCTCCCGTGCAGTAAAGGAGTGTGTGTGTGTGAGTAGACTAAAGTTAAAGTAGCAATTCTTTCTCTCTTCTTTACTTCCTCTCTGCATATGCTTTTAGACACATTCACTATATATGTATACATATATAAAATTAAAGTACATCTCCCTATAGATTAAGTACCCCCAAAATGTAACAAGTCTAGCCAATTTTCCCAGGAATACCAATTTCCAAATGAACCAAAGACTAACTAACAACTGATGCAAGGCCTTGTCTACGACCATCACAATCACCATCCATATCTCTATGGACAAAATGTACTTGAAACAATTCACCCTATACAGTTGCACTGTAAATTTACTATAGGCAGACTCAAACTCAAGTCAATTGCATTTCAACCTGATCTCTTTGTTTCTATGCCAAAAATACGTAGATACAATAAATAAATACACATCACGGACTAGTGTTCTCCGTCTCCTCCCAATACTGCCAATACCAAAATTAAATTGCTCGTCGATTTCCTCCCGGAATTACCAATTTTTCCTCGTAGATGAAGACCATCCGGTAATTTAAACTTGAGTATAGTGCATGTAGTAAAGAGAAAGAAAGAGAAAAAGAAATAAAATGCAAATATACTTTGGTCCCTTTAATGAATGTGAAGGAGCCTTTTTAAATATGAGCAGTACAAAAGAGTAGGAGGGAAATACCTTGTTGGTTACAAATGGGAACTTGAGACAATTCAAAATTTCCTTTCTTCCCGTGCCCTGAATAATAATTTTCATTGAGGATATGAAACTTGGAGGGAAACTGGCTATTAGAAATGGTACAAATTGAGGCGCACGGACTGTACGTCAAATAATACATGCTGAAAGCATACAAGGTGCCTTTTTTACAGATGAATGTGTCCGGAAAACCCGCTCCTTTCCAATCCATCGTGTTTTACTATACATAGTAGAGAGAGAGAGACTAAAATTGGAATTAACTCTTTAAAGGATTGAGAGAGTAGCGTGTAGTAGTAACCGTAGAGATATAGAGAGATTTTCTAAAACTAATGCAAGCTGAAAGGATATATAAGCTCATGAGTGTCTGTAGTGTTTTTAGAGTGGATACATCTACTAATGTATGGAGACTGTAGTGTAGAGAGATAAGTGAATGCAATTGCCCATAAATATACAGATAGATGTGGAAGAAAAAGGTGTCGTGACATTCGGTATGCATAACCGCACAACAAGATCCACTCTTCTTCTATCCTCCGCCCGTATAGTTGCTATGACAGAGAGAAAGAAAAGTTTCATTGGAAATGTGAAATGTCGCTTGTCCAAAAAGAACATTACGGACTTTCTCTCTCTCTCTCTTTCTCTCTTTTTTGTGTGTATATCGACCTTTCCTTCACCTCCTCCTCCTCCTATACAAACCATTATAGAATCCTCAATGGATCCCATTTCCCTCCGCCTTTCCTTCCATATTCAATTTTTATTCAAATTCTACACGTCAATTCGGACAAATTGAGTGGGAAAATGTGAATGGAAAAAAGTAGTGTATTTCCTAGTCCCATCAGAACCTCCCTCAAAAACCTACTTTATTTTGGATGGGTGGTGGAGGAGGAGGAGGAAAAGTAACCGTAGATGGGTTTGCGAGTGACAGCTATCTTTTTAAAGCCAGATTAGCCCAGTTTTCTTCCATTTCTGTCTCTCCCTCCTCACTCTCCACAGTCTTCCTTACGTATTTGAGTTATGAAGGTGTTGGGGATCTAGACATGCATTCAAATCTTCCCGTAAAGGACGAGGGATATAAATATATATATGTGGCAATATAATAAACTCCATGAGCATTCTCTTCAGCCAATCTCCAGTTTAACAAGCTTTTGCTACAAGAGCAATCTTCCGAATTGGCTCTTTTCCTATATCCCTGTTCTTCTGCTGCGTGAAAAATCCACGTATTTACATTACCTTCCTCACAATCAAATGGCTAGTAGAGCTGGAAATAAAGGGAGGGTAATCATACTGTAGATACACTCGCATGTCTATTGAGCTAAAAGCAGGTTAATAGAGAAAAACCTAAATGAGGAGGATCACATTTGCGTATGCACAAGTTTTTGCCTTTCCTACTACAACAGAAAAGTACATAATAATTGTATTGTAAAAGAAGTAGATTTCTTATTACATAAATAGTAAATACAGAGGACGAATTTTCCACGAGACACTCACTAAACCACCCGCCCATACATTGTCTGAACATAACATGAAAAGGGATTTGAAGAAATAGTCAAAATTTTATCCAGTCCGCCTTTTCCCTACAACCAATGCAATGCAATAACCTTCTGCACATCTCATCCCATAGACTAAATCTCAGGAGCTTCATCCGCAGCCCCAGTAAACTCGTGGCCAAGAAGGTTTACATATGCAAATTAAATATGTACATGTATTTACCACAATTGAACCTCAGTCTGGAGAGGAAATGACAGTCAGCATTTATTTCACGTAATAAAACCCATTTCTGTTTTGGAACCACGCATCCACAACAGATCTCTCCTATATAACTTCTCCAACATTTTTTCCTAACAAAAAATTACACCCAATTTTTTTATTGCTTATTCCTCCTCGACGCACACACAGCACAGACACACATAGACATAGCTTGTGAAAATAAATACACACAGATACTATACAAAGATTAAACTTGCATTACCCTGTAAAATTTTACTAGGTATTTTATGCGAAGTTCACTTCCTTACATACTTCCCCATGCTTTTCATAGGGTAATGAAATATTCGGTAAAACGGAAAAGAGGAGGAAAGAGATGAAGAGAGAGGAACATTCCCAACCTCACAAAACTATGAACATCTCGGAGAGAGAGAGTCTCTTCAAAAGCTACGACAAGTCTGGAAAAGTATGATTGTCGCTTATAAAACATCTCACTGTCTCCTTTTGGTATGCTAAACTTTTAGTTTTAGTCCAACTTCCTAACTGTGCAATTGTATAGAGAGCGTATATCCTCATATATAAAAAAGGTACAAGTAAAGTTGGAAGGAACTCTAGCAAAAACTAGCAAAACTATTTTCAATGTATATTAATGTACCGTTCCTTTTGTCACTACTAATACACTAGTAGCCATGTACTTTTGCCTAAGCTTAAAGGGTTAAAAACCATCCCTGGATTTACCTAGTACAAAGCCAAAAAACTATTATTCCAGCAGCCAAGGAAAAAAGAATGACTGTATGGTTAGGGAGCGAGGGAAGTTTTAAAACAGTGGAAACCACTCTCACAAAAGTTATGCTTTTATCCATTATCGCTCAGAGCCAGCCATAATAGAGGAAACTCAAAGAAAAACATGAGTGAAATTTTATTTATGTTGAATTTATTCAGTCACAGATGGGCTTAGCACAGACCTTCCAACTACTACTACCCCACAAGTATCCATCCTAGTATAATAATAACTTTAAGGGGGGAAAAACTCATTCTTACAAGAAAAGCATCATTACCATAAGACTAACAAAAGGTGGCACTTTTACTACAAAAACCATACATAGACTACGCCCAAATACAATATAATATACTCTAAAAATCCACTAGAATTTCCCTCCAAGCTCCACATGTACAATATATTTTTTTTTTTACTTTCGCAAATATAGTAGGAATTTATACACGCTTCATACAAATGTGCATACATAGTAAGGTAGGGTAATGAAAAATTCATATATGAACGATATAACCTTTATTGTATAAACATTTAAGGTCCCTAGTAGAGTGAAAGTCCTAGAGGGGAAATAAATTATTATTATTATAATATTTAAAAAGAGCAAGTCAGCCGATCTAAAATAATCGGTCTTTTCTCCTTAAAATGACAGTTTTATGGAATATTCTTTCCCATGTAATATACATAAGAGAAAAAAAATTAAGTAAATTCCTTTTCTTAGGAAAGCGAAGAAAAGAGCCTTTTTTCCCTTATTTCTACAAATGCCTTGGACCATCAAAATATAAAAGCCTGGTGGTATTAATGTCTCTCTCTCTCGCTTTGTGCCACTGACATAACTCATGGGTTCATTAGAGGACGGGCTTATTCTCCTCCTATGATTTCCCTTAATGCTCTCTCTCACCAATCAAAATACCACGGTGATTAATCCCTGAGCAGCTAAAGTTCTCCTTTTAAGAGGAAGGTTTTTCAATCAATGGCCAACCATTACCGTTCATATAATTTTATATGTCTACGACGTTCTTATACGAATGTACTTATAAGTAGCTCCATTAGCATTATATGACGTATACTGACAAATACACAAGTTTGATTGAAATTTATCTAGGAAGGAATTGTGGAGAAAAAGGCAGTTGCCAAAAAGTATACAAGTTGGCAGAACGAGGAGGAAGATTAATGAGAAATATTGATTTTCAAAAGAGTACTTTATTCTCTATACGTTTACATTGTATGGGAGAGCGTGCCAGAAGCGGAAATTATTTTGAGGCAAATGTATATTTATGCTACTCCGAATATTATGATGTACAAGTCAGCATAAAATCCTGGGGCTTTTCCTCTCTACAAATTTCACTGGAATAGGAAATGTATTCATCTTTCTCCCACTACTACTAAAATGTTAGGTTTTGATGTATGAGAGTTTGAATTACATGGCTCTTCAATTATGAGACGTGTATAATCCATGGGTTGGTTGACATGAGCCAATAATCATTTGAGTGAGAGTGATGCATTTTGCTAAATCCTACAAATATGAATTGATAGCAGCTCGGATGTTGAATTTTATGAGTGTGACCAGGCATTCGAAATTATGAAGGAATGACGGATGTTTTTAAAGTTGTGGAGTAATTATTGTAAAAATTAGAAATTGAATTAGTGTTACTTACCGACAGGTTTTTGAAGTACAACCCTAAGTTTGGAGTAGGAGTTGGGGTCTTCTTCCTCATCGTAAGCATCGTTGACGAATCCTGACGGGTCTAGGGAACTTGTGGGTGAGGGTGTTTCCTCGCTACGTGCTTCTAAAGCTTGTAATTTTTTCGAACCTCGAAGAGAAGTACGTAAAAATTCATCTTCCTTAGCTTGTCTTTCTTCTTGTTCCCGTCTTTTCTTTAGCTCCTCCTGTACATTTTAATGAAAGGAATTAAATTATGAAACTTTTGAAATTTGTAGGATTTTTTCTACACGTAATTATAGGAAACGCGTTTAAAAAAAACATTTCCACTTGAAAAAGCGTTTAAATGCAATTATTTACAGAATTTCCACAGCGGAAGATACGGAATACAGGCTTCATTATATACACACGTAATGGTTATAATTAATGGAATGGCAAGTAGCTTTACAGGTAATTAAGACTAGGGATAAAATACCAGAATGGGTGATTTGGATGAGGCGGGCACTTCACAACAAATTTAATCATCCCTGATGTTTACGCCATAATGTGCTCCTTTATAAGTACATTTCCATTTTGGTATTCTCACAACGAACGAACGTATGTATGGAATTTACTATTTATGGATTACGTAAGGAGAATTATTAATGTAAAGTGGAGTGTGTATCCATATTTATATACATATATATTCATATTCATGGGAAGTTCCACAGGTACATCTGGATATTTTGAAGGAATATGAATTTGAGCATGAATTAAAAATTAGTTTCCTCCCTCAACTTGTACTTTCCAGTTTTGTGCACATGCCTACATAATTATGTAGCGGGTGTAGTGTAAGTATATGGAATGGTCTTGCTTATGGTTCTTGTTTCCGGAATAGACCTTGTCAAAATTTCCATTAAGGGCTTGGGTTCTATGGACCAGAATTTCCTCATTAGATTATAAATTAGTACATTATTCAGTCTCTCGGAGGACACCCTCGAGGATTTTGAACTTGATTGTGTCTGACTGCTCGGTTCTTTAACTTAAATTGAATTGAGAAATTCAATTTTCCTAGAAGCTCCTAAGTTGTAAAAAACATTTGTCACTCCATGGAAGTAGCCATTACTGACTCATTTTCAGTATATTCTAAATCTGTTGTGTTTTAAATTTGCATGCTATTAATATATACGCGTGATAGACATTTACAGTTAAAACTTTTTATAAGGGCACTGCAAGGGACCTGACATTTTGTGGCTACCATAAGCAAAGGTCATCATTGAAAAGGCTTTAACATTGGTTTAAATGGGAGAAGATACCACGATGCTTCCGCTTTTGCAGGACTACGGTTATAAGGAGGTGTCACTATTTAAGTTTATTTTTATGCCTTTTTAACGTAATTGGAGCTATTGGAGCTATTTCAGCTACAATTTTAATATAAATTTTTAAATGACAAAAATTTTAGGAGAAACAAAATTTTCTACTTCATAATTTTTATACTACAATGTGTGGTAGTACTATATGTGCCTGTATAATTACAAGTATAACACTAGCTACTATTAAGAAATTACCTCAGGCTTATTTCGTAAAAGGTCTGCCCATGAAGGCTGAAACAGTCTGAATTATGCACCTGCATCAAATAAACCTAGTCTCTTCCATTGGCGCTAAAGATCCATTGTCGCTATTCCTTAGCCACTGCAGATCCTAATGGGACATATACTATTGTATATAAAAACTGTTAAATGTGGCAGTGTAAAAGCTGTTGGGTTAATCCAAGTGAAAAATCATGTGATAGGATTTCATGATGTTGAAAGTGAAAGCGCTTATGTAAAGCTATAGTGCTAGTGATCCTCATTTTTATCGCACTGCGACCCCCATCTGCTTCCTAGAGAAACCTGACGCTGCGAAATACAATCCATGTTCAATATAATTCTTTACGGAAATACAAGGAGTATTGACTTGAAGTAACACACACTGTACTTTCATATAGTTGACTGCACTTCCCTCTAAATTTATTCTTCAGTCAGGAGACTACTGTACATTCCAGATATTTGTTACATTTGAGCAAACACCCAGGACACGAGCCCGTATCAAAGCATCAGGGAATTTTTGAACGATCGCTTTTGAAAAAATACACAAGGGTCCTTGTACATGATATATATTACACGTTCTAGGATAAGGATAGACTATTGGGTGTAAAAGCAAATTGTAAGAGCCCGGACCAAATATCCAGCGCTTTTTCCACTACAGATGCTAAAAACCTGCATCAAATATCCTTGTACAGTAACACATGGCAGAACATAGAATAACTCAGCATAAAAAAATTGGAATGTTATTGAGACGCTGGAAATATGTTTAATAAACTGAAAAAAAATCTATGAAAATATTTGAACATAAATAAAAACCTTTTCTTGGAAAAAATGGGGAATTTGAGCTTGAATTCAGCACTCAAAATGTGTACATATAAAGTAAAGAAGTGGAGCATGAGAGAAGAAGAGAGAGAGAGCGAGGAGAGTGGAAGGAGCTTCCAGTTCCAGCACGTGCTAACTCTACTACATCTATTGATTTACCCCGTTATTACTTGCACAGCCTCCCTTCCTACCTGCAAACTAGAGTCAAAAGAGAGCAAAATCCTATAATTTCCACCCAGCCCTTCACTTTCTCCTCACAAAATTCATCCTTCCAAAAAACATTCTCCTTTCATAATATAGGAACGTCATATACTAAATAAATTAATCAAAAATAAAGTTTCCAATAAATTCCATTCACTACTACTGGACATGCACATCCCTAGACGAGAATTGAGTTTGACGTTTTTTATTCCCTTTTATCTCCCTAACTGTGTACACACTCAAGATTTTCATAATCCACAAGATGAAAGAAGATCTGGAAGCAATATCCCATCTCACAGATCATCTCATCCTTTGACACTATATACCCATGCTATTTTACGGAAGCTCTCTCCGGAAGAAAAGCTCCAATATTATATTGACTTCTTAAAGTTTATAATCCTTGAGAAACTGGATATTACAAAAAAAAACTACGCTTGACATTTAGCTACATGAAATTTCATCGAAAATATCTCATGTGAGAAAAGGCAATTTTACATTTCTATTCACACGCCGTACATACAAACACGTTCCTTCTACATAGACACGTATCAAGAATTCAAGTAAAGTAAATTCCTGCGAGATTCTCCGTCAAGATCTACGATAGAATCTTTTTTACCGTGTCCGCACATGCGTCTAAATACGTATATGAATTTCACAAGTGTTTGAAAAAATCCTATTCTATACGGAAAGGAAAAAATTGTAAACATGCACCAGTGCACCCTGCGTGAGTATGTGAGGTCTAGCTGCCTGGAACATCAAAAATGGTTACATCCGCTATATTCACTGTTCGTTGGGCCATTATAAGTATCATAGGAAGCTGCGTATATAAATATACTCAATATACATATGTAATTATTTAAGGAAAGGGTTGCAGATATATAAAATTTATAAGTAACGTTTATCTGTAGCGAAATAAATAGAAAATAAAATCCCTTGATGAAAATGTTACGGATAACCTCATTTCACGTCACATCCTATTACTTTTCATGGATTTGGCTAACTCACCTTAACTAACTACTGGAAAGTACAAGCTCTTCAGTCTCTAGCCACACACACGATACATAAGCGCTCATTGAAAATCTCATTCCGAGAGTATGTAAACTCTCTTGCTGGATGCGACCCGCATGGTCCAATTCTCATACTACTATTATACATACGAACCTTGCCAATAGAATTATATGGATGCGTGTTGTATGGAGTATGGAGTGCTCACGAAATCCTCCCACTCTTCCACTTGAGTGGAACTCAACATTTAATGGCATATGGTTCGTGTATGAAAAATATACATGTAGTTTCCTCACATTCTCATCAAATGACATCTGGTCTTCTCATATAATTTCATTCACTCATAAACTTAGCCAGTGAACTCAAGTGTCGTATTTTACATGAACATCTCTCTATTATTCAGCGAGGGAATAAATATAAAAAAATTAAGTTTAAAGCTTCATTGAGCTACTCCTATATTCCGTATAATATGTATGTATATAGTGCGGATAAGAATGCAACAACTCCCGTATGATTCACCTTTGGAGGAGTAACAGGAGCAGGTTTGAACATGCTGAGTGAGAACTACTTGACAATAGAGAATGTGCATATTTTAAAATGACCTCACCTTTAAGCTTCATACTTTGACAGGCCAGGGCCTCATCTCATGAGAAAAATATGCAAAGTGTGTAATATGATATGAATGGAAAATTGAAAGACCTGTTCAACCTTTACTGCGAAAATCTCCTGTAACTTACTGTATCAATAACTGTCCCGAATTTTGATCTCAACTTATATGGGAAAAGGTGCGGCTATTTAAATTCTCTAGACTGCCTCTCCACACTCCTCACTCTTCTCTACTCTTCTAGACCTACAGGCCCCAATCTAGTTTCCAAGCAATATCGAAAATGATTTGTTTTAGGAAACATTTCAGGACTCAGGACTTGTTTAGGATGAGCTTGTCAAGCGCAATTTGTTCCCTGAAAAGTTACTCAAACATGTTTCCTCTCTATATTCGATACATTTCACCTAAAATTCCATCAACCACAATATAAAGCCAAGTGTCAGAACAGCTCTTGAAACAATCCAGAATGCTTGGGTGATTCGTGTTTCATCTCCTATTTTCCACGAAATACTTAACCCTTGAAGCTTACGTTTGAATTTAAACTCTACCATGCACATAATATTTGTCTAAATATTAGAAGAAAATGACGCAAAAAATATTTTGCCACCGTAATCCCTCCGTAGTTTGATAAATTTATGGGAGCACAAAGTTAAGCTGTTGGTGAAGTTTGAGCCAAAATCCACAGCATATGACAAATAAAAACAAACAGGAAATTACGTTTAGCTATACTGAACCCAAGCTAAAGAAAATGTAAATGTTTTTTTTTCTATCACTTTACGATAGTATACCGTTTAACGAAAATAAATTCGAGAATTTTTTACAAGGAAATATATACCCCCCCTCGTTTAAATTTTTTCAAAATATTATATACTGACTGCAGGAAGGAACATTTGAAGTAGTAATCGGTCTTAAAAGCCAACCCATACTAAAAGTCTGGGCGATACCTCATAAAGAATGTAGTATACAAGAGAAATAAAATACAAGTGATACCATAAAAATTGGGAGCACTAAAACGAGTGCATAAAAAACTCAAGGGGGCGAAAATACAAAGTAAAAATAATTGATAGGGAAGTTGTGAAACTTGCAATAAAAGTTTTTAGTGTAGAAACCTTAACTTACGGTGATAAGTCCATAATTCCGGATGATTGCCGGAAGGTTGTAAAAAGATGGTGTCGCAAATTTAAAATGCAGGCAATAATTTATGATTGATTTGGGGTAATCATAAAATTTAGGATGCTCTTCAAACACTTTAATATGGTGTAACGTTGTAGGGATATGTAGGTACGTATGCGTAAATAATACATCCAATATGGGAGAGAAGTGTGGAAGAGAGAGAGAGAGAGGGAGCAAAAGGGCAATAAAATTTTCATGCTAAAATCCTACCTGGTACTTTCGTATTCTCTCAGCTTGATCCCTGGACGGTGAGACTTCGGCAGATATAGTGGGACTGACGAGAGTTCTGGGAGGTACATGAGGAGCTTGGGTATTGTTATTATTCACATACCAACCATCCTTGTCACTTATTCTTGGAGGTGGAACAGGCTTCCCTGCCGCACCATTCTGACCCGAGTAACCCGGAAGCGTAGCAGTTCCATTCCCCTTACTAGCACTCTTTGGCATTTTATTATTGTTTGATGAGTTGAGGGTAGTTGCCTTACTGGGCGGGTATCGTGGTGGAGTTTTATTTCTCGGCACAAATGATTCTGGCACATCAACAGCCATTTCACGATGTGGTCCATTGTCCCACTCAACCATGTTGATCATGTTGGCATACTGTGCAGCCTCCACAACTGACTCACGACTTGAGCTCTTGCTACCACGACTCCCTGACCCTTTGTGTAAGGGTGATGACTTGGGTCCTTCAATACTTTCCTGTGAGCCAGTGATATTCTCCCGACTCGCTCCTGACTTCTTTGAACTGCCAAGGAAATACCCAACAAAATTACATGAGCTTCATAACCTTTTAATTTATTTATCATATTACTTTTCCCCAACCGTTCATTCATCCATCATGCGCAGAATGCAAAAGCCTTAGATAATGTAAATGTGCATACTCTGTACTACAAAGTATGTACAGGCAGAGGAAGAGAACCCAAGGGAGAAAGACATCGGGACACACGCTTGATGCTCACTTTATTCACTCTTAATCGTACCAATGTACTTATACTCTCTCCCACTTATACACTCCTACAAACAAATTGCCAGCGCAACGGGACTATCAAGAAAAATTACATTATAAACCATCTGCGTCCATATTATGTTATACGCAATATAAATGTTATTCTTATGCAGGCGCTATTTCTATACACATGCACTTGTGTACATTTTCTATACATGTACTATTTTGGGTTACAGATACTTGCCATGCCGATAGTAATCATTTTCCTTTATATTTTCAACAACATCACTTGACAGGTTTCTTCGCTCCGCTGAATACTTAAAATCTAGGTAAACTTGACGGCATAACGATACTAATGTGATATTCACAGATTAGCACACAAACAACGACACAGAAAAACGTATACGTCCTAGAAAGTATTAGTTACTGAGGAGGCTGATACTATTAGTGACTACGTGCAAGTAGACTTTTGCAAGGGCCTCCTCTATGGTAGAGACTATCATAAATGAAAGGCCCTGTACTATATGTACTGTCCCATATTATCTAAATGCATGTATGTCTTTATAGTACATAATAATGCATAGGAATAAAATCTAGTTAATAATAATTAAATTGCTGAACATACACACACACAACTCCAATTATCTCCTAATTCCTGTTTCATAAAATATAGGCCAACCCGACATATTTATCTGCTGGGCTAATAAAGCTCTATGATCTTCTTGGTAAATTATTGTAAATAAAGGGGAAAAGTAATTTAACAAAATGTTGTGTAATTTCTTGAGCAACAAAGTTGAAGAAGTTGAAACAATTCCCTATGTTTTGTTCTTCGCTCCTACTTACTTGGTTTTCTGTTTTATTTGTTAAACAAGAGGAGAGTACATAGGAAAGTATATAAGAAGTTAGGTTAGAATGAAAACTAAGTTCCAGCCTGGTAGTTTATTACATGGCATGTTATGTCTTCATTAAGAAGATAGAATTGGAAACAAGTTGGGAATGGTACAAGAAGACAGTTTCATAATTTCTCAGCATTTCAAGATAGTTCTAGCATAAGAAATAAATGTGATTTCGGCTCCAGATTTTAAGTAGTCTAAAGTACCTCCATTATTACATGGATATGTGTGTAATTGGGGCATGGGAAAAATCAATGGGGGAAACTTTGAAGAGGCTTTTAGATTTTTCACAAACCATATTCACTACTACAAGGAAATTTTAATGGCACGTACATAATTGTCTTTCCTATATGCAGAGCTCCACATTTATTTATCTTTTTCCTTAAAGAAGAAGCATCTATTGACGCTAAGGCCGCTGCTATACTATTGGGTCTATTTCTCTATGCTTGTACATACACTGCTGCTAGCTGAAGCTAAAAACTTTTAACCCTTCCCGCTCTCTATGTTATAATAAATGTTGAGCCATTTCCTAAAACGTAGCAATTGCCGGAGGAAATCACACGTAGGGGAGTACTTATTTACCGTCAGACTTGGTCTTTCGGCTTAAATCTCCTTTATATAAGGGAGTTTACTACACATGTGATGTAGAATAAACTTGTACGAAATGACAGCCATTCTATTTCCTTTGTAGATTTCCAATGGAGGAATTAAAGTAAAGTTGACTGGGTTTTATATATGTAGCGAGGGAAAATTATGCTTTCTTATGGTAAATGCAGAAGGTTAAATCGTGTAGTTCCTTATGGTAAAGGAATGGGTTTAGAAGTAGTTTGAGATTTGTCATGACTAATGAATAGAAGAGGAGAAGAGGATATGTTTGGCAAGACTTTGTTTTCAATTTAAACAGGATTCTTTATCATTGCCCAAGGCTAAAGATCTCAATCTTGGAGAAATAATTTGAATATCATTATGACTATATCGACACTAGCAAATTAAGAATATGTGCAGCGGCTTTTTTTCCTTCTCTTTATATTCCCTTGTTAAGCTCACGCCTTTTTACATGTTCAGTTTAGCCTCACATAAGTTGTAACATGGATGAGAAACATATGTAGTCATAATAATAATTGTGGGGAAGATGCATGGAAACATATCTCGACCCGCTATCGATAAATCGTAACATAAACCATGCAAATCATTACACAATATTTTATGCCCCTAAAGCAAAAAGTATTGTTCACAATTTGTTGGAATATGTTAAAAAGCTGAAGAAATTCTTCTCAATCCTGAACACCCCTGCACTTGATTTACATAGAAATGCATAAATTCTGAAATAGGAAGACGTTATTGCTCCGCCAATAATTTCACGTTCCGAAATCTAACTGTTCCCATATATTCCCTTGCAATACACATGCCCTTACACCTGTAATTACCAGCACGATTGGGAGATTTAAAGAGTAGATCGAACATTAATTTCTAGTTTGAAAAAAAAAGATTTTTTGGAAAGAACCATCTTCATCCTGACAAGCTGCTCGAGCAAAATCACTAAACAACCTGTAGTAATACACACCTGCTAGTTAAAAAAAGAGCTGAAAATCATCCATTATGGGATGCACTTTAACCCAACCTCGCTCAATTAAATGAGCAATTAACCTATTGCTATATATGCTCAACTATTCTTCCCTCGTCTGTAGGCAGTTTATAATTATTATAATAGATAATAGATAGACATAACCCCCAGAAACCTATGGGTTAAGCCTTCATATTTATCCACCACCGCACAAATCATAACAACATGATTTACAATTAACATTAATGGAAATAGGAAATTTGCAATGCTAATCTTGGAATCTCGACAACGAGATTCGATTCTATCAAAATTCAATGCAAATATTTCCCATACTGTCAACCATCTTGTACGTTATCTCTAAATTACAATCACATGTTCCAACGCTTTATTCAAATGCTCCCGCTATTTATCATTAAAAATAGTCTTTTAAATAGTGTAGAAACCATTTACAAGGAGTTACATATAAAAATACGGTACCTGAGCCCCAAGCTAAATTTGACTTTCTTAAACATGGTTTTCTCTATTTATATAGATATACACTATAAACATAGGAACTCACATTTAGAAACCACACACTCACAAATAAGCACTAAACTGAATAAAATAGAAAACGGGATTGGAATTACACAGCAAAATCCTTTACACTCGACTAACTCGAAAAAAAACTGTGTTCAAGAAAATACTTCTACATTGCAAAAAAAATAAATTTGTTCAACAAGATAATATCAAGGGTAAAAAAAACTTGAATGATTTTAACACTTTTGCATTTCACTATACTACAATAATATTGTATGTTCGCATGCTCCTGAAATGATTCTCTAGAATAATTTGAAATTTTGTGCCAAAGTATAGTAATCAAGAGTTGTTACGGAATCTTTGGCCAAGTGTAAACATCAGTGATTACTGTGTAGGCAGTGATAAGACTAAATACCATTCATAAACTTGTTATCTCATCTCTTATGCTCTTCTTCATATCAAGTCACTATAATAATTACACCCAAGAACAATTGTACATATATTCATGTACAATCATAGCCTCCCTCATCAGCTATACACCGTTCTTTCCTATTATACCACTCTAATTGACAGAATGAGTATATGTTCCAATTTCAAATTATTCCACTCAACATGAATATAGTATCATATGTAGCATAAAATATCATGATGCTATTTTTTTCTCATTACCATCTCTCCCTTCCCACTCATTCTAAAACTCACAGCTACTCATAACTTACGTCAACCAATTTCAATCTCAATCATGATAATTCCCAAACAATGCTAGTTACTACCAGCCACTATATAAACAAATACATAGCCATTCCTATACCCTAAGGAAATGGACTTTTACAGGAAAAATGGAACATCTAATTTGGAAAAAAATCCGAGATAGTAAGAAAACATTCAAAAGAGATCCACACAAAAGTATAAGGAACCTACCAGGAAAAACTAAAGGTTCTTCTAGGAAAAAGCTATAGAAAATCAAGTGTTGAAAAAAATGCCCTTGAGTAAATAACAGCTGTAACTATATAAGGGAGAGAAAAGTCAACCTGTCATGGTTATAGGACAACTTTCTTTGACTTCTCCTCCACACACACACTATTTTTTTCTTTCACCATTTTGAGAAACACTCTGAGTATACATACACTTCACGCCCTGTAATCCCAAACAATGCCTTGAATAAAAGAAGCCCACCTCGCGATAACCTCCCTGACATTTGAACACACTTCGTCTCTTCTACCGGTATTCAAATGACTAATGCAGCCAGAAAACTGCGAGTTCCGTTATGCCATACTACTACTACTACTACTACTCTATATATATATCCCCATATATTCCCAATCCTTTGAAAAGAAAAGCTTCCAAGTAACATTTCCACGTATCTCATCTACACATACTAAATACATATAAGAAAGTACCTATACATAAAAGCATTTGAACAAGTCAGCCTCCAGTACACATGAGCTGTGTAGGTAAGATAAGGATAGAGAGAAAAACCTACTATCTCTATCTACGTCACTGACTACAATAATTCCACCCCAACTCACATCATTGCGAAAATTGTAGGAAAAGAAACGGGATGTATTTTCAAAGGATGCCTTTTTATTTATATTGTATGTATGTAAAAAAAAACTATTTTTTTCCACCCAGATATCAAACAATAACAAAGTAGAGGAGAGCCTATAACTCCTTCCAATAATATAACTAAAAGTAGCTCTCTATATATTTTTCTTGAGAAAAATTGCTCGAAAGCTAACGTGTGGCTGTCAGTTTATTTCTATACGTCTCTATACTTAGAGAACGGAGATACTTAGCACCCGTCAACCCAACCCTGGTGAGCTTACCCTTACGCAAGAGAAAATTGGATTGAAAAAATTTCCATTCCAAGCCATCCCGCTATTTCATCTAAATATACGTTCTTTTGTGAGGTTGAAGGTTTGAGTGTCATATATGTAAATGTAAAAGTATTACGTAAGCCCTGAGAGAGTCTTACCTACAACAAAGCTGGCTACATAGTAAATGCTAAACCTAGAGGCCTACATTCCATTCCCAAGCCCATTAAAGTCCACTGACTTTTATAAGGTTACAGAATGGTGCTCGCATGATAAATAAAACTATTTTCAATGACAAGTAGTAAGGAAGCTATTTTTTTGAGGTAGGGCAATATATTTATATAGTCTTTGCAAAATTTAATACAACTCAGCATTGCATGCCTAATATCATTTGTAATTTTGAGTCGTCATCTGAAAATAAGAATATGCAACATTACAATAATGAAACAAGTTCAACCCACAGTAGTGATTTCACTAGAACTTTTGCATGATTTTGGCTTCAAATATATGTAGCCACATATTCTAAGGTATATACATATAATTACATGGGATATTACATGCAAGAGTAGTAAATTTGTTTACGGCTGTCATAAAAACATCCGTCGTCAGTTTTCACATTGAGTACGTCCCAACTTGAAAATGAGACTGATATTAGAACTAAGCTATTTTCGACATGTGGTTGTGAGATATTTGTAAATAGGGATGTAGACAAAACACTTTTATAACCTTCCTCTCTATATATTCATGCAATACGAGATAATATGTAGACTCGGACGGTAATTATCATTAGGATATTTTCCCTATTTCCCCCTATATTGTTTGTATGGAAAGAGTTGAGAGCATAAGGCAAAAGTATTCAGCTTCCTGGCACTTGTATTGGGAGATAAAGTATTATAGTCATAAAGTCAGCATCAGTTGGTTCTCTCATTAAAGGACGCACTATACACATATATGTGACAGGATGAAGAAGATAGGAGAGAAAGGAGAAAGACACGCGACAGCGTCCCTTTGATAGAAATCCATGTACACTTTGAGTGCGCTGAAAGATACATGAGAGCTCAAGTCTACAAACTTCAGATGGCTGGAGGAATAGCAGATATAAAAAAAAGTGGCGTTGCGACAAGGGAAAAAGTACATTTATTTAGGGTGTGAGAGTGAGTTAGAACGTTAGAAGGAGGAAATGAATGAAAAAAGTTGGTAAGAAAAAAAAACTTACTTGACACTCTCCTTGCTGACAGATTGTTTGGCAGGAAAATTACTTAAACTAACGTTTGCGTCACCTGAAGCACTTGTATTATCTAGAGGGGCTGGTGGAATACTATACTGACCATTTGGCACATGAGTCGGCGTCGTCCCAGCAATGTACAGTTTGCCACTTGACACTGAGCTACTACCACTTTTCACAGGTTCACTCAACAGACTCTGTTTACTCCAATGTCCATTGGTAAGGAGTGGGGATTTATTATTACTATGAATATTGATATTAGTTACACTTGAGGGTTGTACAACATTTGCACTACTAATTCCAGTGATGTTGACACCAGAAGCAGTGGTCGACGGGCTGGAAGAATGTGGTGATCGTTGTAGGGGCGAGTGATCTACTACTCCTCCAACGACGACGTCGTCTTCGCCTACGCCTCCACCACCGACACTTCGATGCAGAGCTACTTGCGAACTGCTCAGCTCCGCTGCTGAAGTCACATAAATCGGACTTCCAGTTGCTGCTTCGATCAGTCCGTTCAGCTCCGATGTATCTCCACTTCCCGATGGAGTCTCGCTCAACTGTAAACATCAAAACAAACTAATCGTCAGCTTCCAAACCTTCCACTCTACTTCTTCCACGTAACAACAAAACCAACTCAAGTACATATAATATATATCTACCTATGCACTCAAATTATATAGACTCATACACACGCCATATCTCATAAGTAGAGATAAGTACCACACCAACAACTTCAAATCTCAACATTATCATTGGTTCGCTGGTTTCCCTTAAACAACCAACAAGTTAGGATTCTCCGTCTTCCTCTAGGGATTCTTCGTCTTCTTCTCTCTCTCTCTCTCCCCTATTTAATGAATATTTGATATTTTCACTTGATAAAGGAAGATGAAGCCATTGAGATAAATGTGCTAGAAAAGTCGAATAGGCAGATGAGAACTGTAGATTAGTCCTTTTGAATTTGCTTCCGAGAATCAACTTACTTATTCCTTCGAACCATCCACTGCACCAATCTTAATACCAGTTTTAATATAATACAAACTACTCCAATAATTTCTCTCTCTTCAATCCTTCCTTCATTTCTTCTCTATACTTTTGCCTTACAAGTCGTTCCGCTCCGCTGTTTAATACACACACTAAATCCTGTAGTAATTTTCCCTCAAGACGCGGACAAATTAATGAATCCTCATAAATTTCTAATTAGTACTTTATAGCTTCTGTACTATCTATGTATGTAGTGACTACATCTTACGAAATAGTAGTGCGGAAGAGAAGTCAATCCAATTAATTAATTTGAAAAATCACTACATAAATATTCTGTCACTTTATTACCAACCACTTCTAACAAATTATAGCCAATAGGGCTAATTGATTAATTCATGTTGTTGCTATCCTCTTCTCAGTGCCCTTACACAGTATTTAGGAAAAACTTGCTCGTAATATGTAGGTTTGTTATTGGAGGTTCCAGAGAAAAAAGGAAATTTAATCAGTGAATATAATATGCACTCCTACAGAAAATGTCTGGCCCAGAATATAAAACAGAGAGAGAGAGAGTGACATTGAAGAAGAGCAAAAGTTTAGTTCTCACTTCTGGGAAGCTTCACTTTGGAAAACGCTACTTTTTTTCATGGGAACGTTGTTTTCGCATAAAAATAACACTCACTCTTTTACCAAAGATTAGGTACTCCAAAGTGTGTAGCTTATTTTTGCATGTGGAATAGATTTAGAACACACGTAATATATTTACCTCGAAATTACTATATAGATGAGCATGTAGAAATAATGGGAGAAACCAATTCAAAAATTAACATCCGTTCAGGGAAATAAAAGGTAGACCAGAAAGAAACCCAATACAAAAAACAAGTAGTAAAGTCCTTTTTTTTATTAGTTTTCCCTTACTCTCAATCAATTTGAGGATTTTTCTGTTTGGGGAAATTGTACGGAGATGTGTGCACTAATGCAAGTGCGTTTAATTAACAATTCCGGTACAGTTTCCACACACAATAATCATGAAAGTTTTCGTACTCAAATCCATTTTCTAATTAGCTCTCTCTGGAATATATCCGGTATAGAAACTAAGTAAATGTGGATTATGTTGGGAAAATAGGGATTTTAGTATAGAGAGAGAGAGGGAGAGATAGGAATAATAGCGTTTCTACGTTGTATGGAGAAGAGCCCTTTCTCAAGTTACGATAAAACTTGATAATCAGCTTAAAAGCCGATAGGATGTGAGAGTACAGCTCTGAAGCTAATCACATGCAATTGTTTCCATTGGTTAAAAATCTCACTATTCATGGATTCAAATTCTTGATTAAATATGTATTAGAATGGAGGTAGATGGAAACTAATGTGGGTGGGCTGGAAATTGGAGGATGTAGTAGTGTGCTAATAAAAACCACCCTTTAGCATTGTACGAGAGAATAAAGTAACATTGTATCCAATTTTATTAGGTACAGGAATAGTAGTAGTAGTAGTAGTAATTCACCATAGGCTGGGAATGTTCTGGGCGGTAATAAAATGTAATAAGTTTTACAACATGACTCGCAATAGAGGGACAAGTGTTAGTATTTTATCACCCTTAATAAGTTGCACACTTTCTTTAGGTATAATAAGTGAGTTAGGAGCGGAGAAATTGGGGGAAGACAGCGGAGAAAATCATTGGTGGCTCTTTAAATCCCAACAAGTTTTATGCACTTGGAATAAGTATGGGACTATATGGTTATTGTATCAGCTACTGTTAATTTCTTGGTGGTTATACATACTCAGTAGCCAAGTGTGAGGGGATTGTATGAGGAAGGAGGGGAATGAAAAAAGCTTTTCCTCCGGTAGCACTTAGCAGTTGAATAACTAACAAAATGGCTTTTCAAAGGAGGAGAAATCTCGAAAAGACGCTCGAGAATTAGAGGAGAAAGCTTTCCTCATTATTTGCCTCTGTATAGGAAATTTCTCTCCTCTCAACAGAATGTTTTCCACTTACTTTCCTATACACAGACTTTCTTTTACTAGTTTAACCACACTGAATTCCTCCTTTATAAATTTTCGTCGAGATAATACCATAATGAGCAGGAGTTTCTTTCGCCTCGGAGAAAGTCTTGACATTAAATTCGTTTAGTACTTTTTCTTTTAGCTACCTTTACAGACACGATGAGCCCTTTGGAACTTTGCTGAGCAGGAGGATAGGCATTGTATGAGACAACCCAAAGGAAATAATATTCTATAGATCTTATAGGATGTGGCTACTAAAATTTATTACCACTGACACGAACATCTGCGGAAGTCACTAGGAGACAAAGCTATATGTACGTATAGGAAATAGGAATACTATTTAAAGGGAAAGATACTATAGCAGAACCTGGCAAAAACCTTGATTAGATAGAATCTCGCAAACGTAAGCTTGAGCGAAAAGCCTTTTTTAGCAAAAATGGTGGCCAAAATTTCCACATAATTTCTCTTCTCATTTTGCCAAACTGCATGTACAATTTATGTAGAATGCTCCTTGCTCTCAACAAAAAAAACATCGGGTCACGACGGAGTATCTCATCAGCCTGAATATCTCTTAGATATTCTACACCAGTCTTATGGTTTATGGTGGGATGTGGAATTTACACTAGTGTTTCTTATCAATTGCAAGTTAACCGCAACTACTACTTGCAGTTGCAAGTTCGGTGCAAGTTCAGTTATATTCCATCCGAATAATTGCAACTACCGGTGCAATTGCAAGTACGTTCGACCAAAGTTGCAATAATGCATATTAAAGTA